>VYZX01002482.1:139084-304229 GCA_013401335.1 Brachypteracias leptosomus | reverse complement strand
TTTGTCAGGCACAATTTGCCCTTGGTGAAGCCATGTTGGTTGCCAGCAATCACCTCATTTTCCGTAAGCCTTAGCAGAGCATTCAGAAGGATCTGCTCCATGATCTTGTAAGGCACAGAGGTTAGACTGACTGGCCTGTAGTTGCCTGGATCTTCCTTTTTTCCCTTTTTGAAAATAGGGGTGATGTTTCCCCATTTCCAGTCAGCAGGCACTTCACCAGACCACCACAACTTTTCAAATATGATGAAAAGCAGCTTGGCAACTTGGTCTGCCAACTCCCTCAGGACTTGTGGATGGATCTCGTCAGGTCCCCTGAACTTGTGCACCTTCAGGTTCTTTGGGTGATCTCGAACCTGATCTTCACTTAGAGCGGTCAGATCTTCCTTCTCCCAGCCCCTGCTTTTGCCTTCCATAACTTGGGTGTTGTGACTAGGGCCTTTGCCAGTGAAGACTGAGGCAAAGAAGTCATTGAGGACCTCAGCCTTCTCCCTATCCCTTGTGGCCAGATCTCCCGTTTCCTTCTGGAGGGGTCCCACATCTTCTTTAGCCTTCCTTTTATCACTGATATACCTATAGAAGATACATGTTATTCCAGAGGTGCTACCACCATTGCTGATGTCTCAGCCTTGGCCAGTAGCAGGTCCATCATGGAGCAAGCTGCCATTGGCCCTATCAGACACAGGAAGCTTCTAGCAGCTTCTTACAGAAGCTAACACTGCAGCTGCCCTGCTATCAAAACCTTGCCACACAAAACCAATACATTATTTTTTAGATTCAAAATAAACAGGAACTTAATTTTATTCTTGTTAGGCCGAGATGTACAAAGATGCTGCTTGTATAGAATTTGGCCCAGAGTTTGGGTTTTTCATGCTAATAGGGCAATATGGAAGGGCTGGAGTGCACAAGCAGGCTTTCAAAGTCCTTCAGCGTAGCTGAGTGAAAAAACACTAGAGGCATTATTGCCTTGTGTCATTCCTCTACATACTGTATGAAGAAATGAAGCTGAAATGTTGCTACTGCCAATGCAGAAAGTCATCAGATTTGTGAAATATGGTGTAAGTCAACAGATATTTTGTTGACGATGCTCTTGTTTTAACAGTTTACATGTATGTGAGGGTAGAGGGTTGATGGACTGCAGCAGACATAAAGTACAAAGCAGTGAGAACATTAGTGAATATTTTTACAAGACATGTTGCCTCCAATATGAAGTTACAAAATCTGTCTCCCTGAGTGCAAAAGCCAAATTTTGTTTTTTTTACAGATAGAGTTGATGTTGCTTGGTACTCTTCTTTTAAGAGCAACTGGAGCTGGATTTCTAGTTTCTGTCTATTTTCAATGGAAAGAAATCTGTTTAAAAAAATTGTACCCAAACCACTTGAAATCAGCGTTGAAATCAGTGTGATGCTTGCCTCTTAAGAGGCCACTGGAAATACATATCACCAAAATATTGTATATGAAGCAAAATAATGTCAAAGAAACTTAGATTTCAAACTAAGTTTTTATGGAATTGATTACCATTTCCCTCTTTACAAGAAATGCCCATCAATTTTTTGCCGTACCAGTTTACCTTTCTACAATTTTAATTGAAAGTTTGTACTTAACTGTTTGCATTTCTACTTTTGTATTTTAATGTACACAAGTTGGTTTGCAAAACATGAAGTCTTTTTTTAAAGGTGAATGTGAGTAAGAAATTTCAAGTGGCTAGGTCCACATTTTTCGACTATATCCTAGAATCACATGACTTAAAGAATCATAGAATGGTTTGGATTAGAAGGTGCCTTAAAGATCATCTGGTTCCAACCCCCTTGCCAGGAGCAGGGACATCTCCCAGTAGACCTGGTTGCTCAAAGCCCCATCCAGCCTAGTCTTGAACACTGCAGGGAGGGGTCATCCACAACTTCTCTTCTTCCAGTGTCTCACTACCCTCACAGTAAAGAATTTCTTCTTTACATATAATCTAATTCTACCTTCTTTCAGTTTAAAACCATTACCCCTCATCCTGTCATTACACTACCTTATAGAGTCATAGAATAGTAGGGGTTGGAAGATATCTCTGGGGATGGTCCTGTCCAACTTCCCTGACAAAGCAGGTTCCCTAGATGAGGTTGCACAGGAACATATCCAGGTAGGTTTTAAAAGTCTCCAAAGTAGGCTACAAGCTCTCTGGGCAGCCTGTTCTAGTGCTCTGTCCTCATGGTATAGAAATTTTTCCTTATGTTTAGGTAGAACTTCCTTCCTGTATTCTAGTTTGTCTCCTTGTCCTATCACTACACACCACTGAAAAGAGTCTGGCTCCATCCTCCTGACACCTGCCCTTTAACTATTGATAACATCCCCTCTCAGTCTTTTCTTCTCCAGGCTAAACAGTCCCCAGTCTCTCAACCTTTCCACCTTAGAGACATGCTCCTGTTCCCTAATCATCTTCATAGCCCTCTGCTGGACTCTCTCCAGTAGTTTCCTGTCACCCTTGAACTGGGGAGCTTAGAACTGGATACTATACTCCAGATGTGACCTCATTAGGGCAGAGTAAAGGGGGAGGAGAACCTCTCTTGACCTGCTGGGCACACTTTTCTTAATGTACTCCAGGATACCATTGTCTTTTTTGGCCACAAGAGCACACTATTGGCTCATGGTTAACTTGTTGCCCACCAGAAGCCCCAGGTCCTTCTCTGTGGAGCTGCTTTCCAGCAGGTGCACGACCCCACACATGCCCTTATTGAACTTCATTAGGTTTCACTCTGCCCAACTCTCCAGCCTGTCCAGGTCTCTCTGAATGGCAGCTCAGCCTTCTGGTGTGTCAGCCACTCCTCACAGCTTTGTATCATCAGCAAACTTGCTGAGGGTACACTCCATCCCTTCATCCAGGTCATTGATGAATATGTTGAACAAGACTGGACCCAGTACTGACCCTTGGGGAACACCACTAGCTGCAGGCCTTCAACTAGACTCTGTGCTGGTGATCATAACCCTCGGAGCTCTGTTGTTCAGCCAGTTCTCAATCCACCTCGCTGTCCACCTATCTAATCTACGCTTCCTGAGCTTACCTATGAGGATGTTATGGGAGACAGTGTCAAAAAACCTTTCTGAAGTCAAGGTAAACAACCACTGCTCTCCCCTCATCTACCCAGCTAATCACACCATCATAGAAGGCGATTAGAATTATCAAGCATGATTTCCCCTTGGTGAATCCATACTGAGTACTCCTGATAACCACCTTTTCCACATGCTTGGACATGACCTTCAGAATGAGCTGTTCCATCATTTTTCTAGGTATTGAGGTGATGCTGGCTGGCCTGTGATTTCCTGGGTCCTCATTCTTTTCCCTTTTAAAGACTGGAGTGACATTGGCTTTTCTCCTCCTCAGATACCTCTTCTATTCTCCAGTCTTTCAAAAATGATGCAGCATGGCTTAGCAATAATATCACCCAGCTCCCTTAACACTCATGGGTGCAGCCCATCAGAGCCCAAGGATTTGTGGGTGTCCAGCTTGTCTAAGTGATCTCCAACTCAATCCTCAACTCAGAGTCTTCCATTCTCCAGACTTTCTCTCTTACTTCAAGGGACTAGGATTCCTGAGGGCTGGTCACAGCAGTAAAGACTGAAGCAAAGAAGGCATTCAGTAATGCCACCTTCTCTGTATTCTCTGTCACCAGGGCACCCACTTTGTTCAGCAGTGAATCCACATTTTCCCTAGTCTTCATTTTCCTACTGATGTACTTGAAATAGCCTTTTTTGTCTTTGACATCCCTTGCCAGAATTAATTCCAAAAGGGCCTTAGCCTTCCTTATTGCATCCCTACACACCCTGACAACATTCCTATATTCCTCCCAAGCAGCCAGTCCCTTTTTCTGCATGCTGTAAACTTCTTCCATTTGAGTTTTTCCAACAGCTCCTTCCTCATCCATGCAGGTCTCCTGCTTCCTTTGCTTGATTTTTTTACGCATAGGGATGCACCAATTTTGAGCATGGAGAAAATAGTGCTGGAATATTAACCAGCTCTCTTGGGCCTCACTACCTTCTAGAGCCCTAACCCATGGGATTCCTCCAAGTAGGTTATTGAAGAGGTCAAATTTAGTTCTCCTGCAGTCCTACTTATTGCCCTGCTTCTTTCTTGCATGATCCTGAGCTCATCTCATGATCATGGCAGCCAAGGCTGCCCCCAGCCTTCACATCCCCAACCAGTACAGGATACAGCAGCACACCTCCCCTTGTTGGCTTCTCCACCACCTGTGTCAGAAAGTTATCATCAATGCAGTGCAGGAACTTGCTAGCCTGTGTGCGCCTTGCTGTGTGGCCTTTCCATCAAGTATCAGGGTGATTGAAGTCCGCCATGAACACCAGGGCTTGTGATCGTGAGGCTACTTTCGGCTGTCTGTAGAAATCCTCATCAAGTTCCTCTTCCTGATGAGGTAGCCTGTAGTAAACACCCACAACAGCGTCATTCAGGTTAGCCTGCCCCTTAATTCTTCTCCATAAGTTTTCAACACATTCTTCATTCTTCCCTAGGTATAGATCAATACATTTTGAGTTGCTATTTCACATAAAAAGCAACTCCACCACCTCGCATTGCTGGTCTGTCTTTCCTAGGAAGTACATAGCTGTCCATGACAGCATTCCAGTAATGCAAGCCATCCCATCATGTCTCTGTAATTGCAGTGAGATCATGGTCCTGTGACTGCACCCAGATCTCTAGTTCTTCCTGTTTATTCACCATGCTGCATGTGTTGGTGTACAGGCATTTCAGAGACTTAATGAAGCAAGGTTTCTCTGGGGGGGTGCAAGAGGATCCACTGTAGTCATACACCCTNAGGTTTCACTCTGCCCAACTCTCCAGCCTGTCCAGGTCTCTCTGAATGGCAGCTCAGCCTTCTGGTGTGTCAGCCACTCCTCACAGCTTTGTATCATCAGCAAACTTGCTGAGGGTACACTCCATCCCTTCATCCAGGTCATTGATGAATATGTTGAACAAGACTGGACCCAGTACTGACCCTTGGGGAACACCACTAGCTGCAGGCCTTCAACTAGACTCTGTGCTGGTGATCATAACCCTCTGAGCTCTGTTGTTCAGCCAGTTCTCAATCCACCTCGCTGTCCACCTATCTAATCTACGCTTCCTGAGCTTACCTATGAGGATGTTATGGGAGACAGTGTCAAAAAACCTTTCTGAAGTCAAGGTAAACAACCACTGCTCTCCCCTCATCTACCCAGCTAATCACACCATCATAGAAGGCGATTAGAATTATCAAGCATGATTTCCCCTTGGTGAATCCATACTGAGTACTCCTGATAACCACCTTTTCCACATGCTTGGACATGACCTTCAGAATGAGCTGTTCCATCATTTTTCTAGGTATTGAGGTGATGCTGGCTGGCCTGTGATTTCCTGGGTCCTCATTCTTTTCCCTTTTAAAGACTGGAGTGACATTGGCTTTTCTCCTCCTCAGATACCTCTTCTATTCTCCAGTCTTTCAAAAATGATGCAGCATGGCTTAGCAATAATATCACCCAGCTCCCTTAACACTCATGGGTGCAGCCCATCAGAGCCCAAGGATTTGTGGGTGTCCAGCTTGTCTAAGTGATCTCCAACTCAATCCTCAACTCAGAGTCTTCCATTCTCCAGACTTTCTCTCTTACTTCAAGGGACTAGGATTCCTGAGGGCTGGTCACAGCAGTAAAGACTGAAGCAAAGAAGGCATTCAGTAATGCCACCTTCTCTGTATTCTCTGTCACCAGGGCACCCACTTTGTTCAGCAGTGAATCCACATTTTCCCTAGTCTTCATTTTCCTACTGATGTACTTGAAATAGCCTTTTTTGTCTTTGACATCCCTTGCCAGAATTAATTCCAAAAGGGCCTTAGCCTTCCTTATTGCATCCCTACACACCCTGACAACATTCCTATATTCCTCCCAAGCAGCCAGTCCCTTTTTCTGCATGCTGTAAACTTCTTCCATTTGAGTTTTTCCAACAGCTCCTTCCTCATCCATGCAGGTCTCCTGCTTCCTTTGCTTGATTTTTTTACGCATAGGGATGCACCAATTTTGAGCATGGAGAAAATAGTGCTGGAATATTAACCAGCTCTCTTGGGCCTCACTACCTTCTAGAGCCCTAACCCATGGGATTCCTCCAAGTAGGTTATTGAAGAGGTCAAATTTAGTTCTCCTGCAGTCCTACTTATTGCCCTGCTTCTTTCTTGCATGATCCTGAGCTCATCTCATGATCATGGCAGCCAAGGCTGCCCCCAGCCTTCACATCCCCAACCAGTACAGGATACAGCAGCACACCTCCCCTTGTTGGCTTCTCCACCACCTGTGTCAGAAAGTTATCATCAATGCAGTGCAGGAACTTGCTAGCCTGTGTGCGCCTTGCTGTGTGGCCTTTCCATCAAGTATCAGGGTGATTGAAGTCCGCCATGAACACCAGGGCTTGTGATCGTGAGGATACTTTCGGCTGTCTGTACAAATCCTCCNACTTTCGGCTGTCTGTAGAAATCCTCATCAAGTTCCTCTTCCTGATGAGGTAGCCTGTAGTAAACACCCACAACAGCGTCATTCAGGTTAGCCTGCCCCTTAATTCTTCTCCATAAGTTTTCAACACATTCTTCATTCTTCCCTAGGTATAGATCAATACATTTTGAGTTGCTATTTCACATAAAAAGCAACTCCACCACCTCGCATTGCTGGTCTGTCTTTCCTAGGAAGTACATAGCTGTCCATGACAGCATTCCAGTCATGCAAGCCATCCCATCATGTCTCTGTAATTGCAGTGAGATCATGGTCCTGTGACTGCACCCAGATCTCTAGTTCTTCCTGTTTATTCACCATGCTGCATGTGTTGGTGTACAGGCATTTCAGAGACTTAATGAAGCAAGGTTTCTCTGGGGGGGTGCAAGAGGATCCACTGTAGTCATACACCCTCTTGAGGTGGCTGGCCTTCTGGCTCTCATCTTGGAAAACAACTAAGGAACATTAGTCACTGCTTTGGGTGGCCTGACTTATTCCGTGGTTGGATGTGATGGCATGAGTGTTGCAATTTTGGACCCCTCTCCAAGTCCTTAATTTTAAAGCCCACCTCACCACGTTGGCCAGTCTGCTGCCAAAGATTCCCTTGCCTCTTTGAAACAGGCGCATTCCATCCCTCCCTAAGGTTTAAGTCATAAAAAAACGTCCCATTGTCATAAAACCCAAAACTCTTGTGACAGCACGAGCCAAGTAGCCAGGAGATGATATTCATTATTCGTCTATTTCTGTCTGTTCCCTTTCCTGTAACTGATAATATGGAGGAAAAGATAATTTGGGCACCAGTGTTTTTCACTTGTACCCCCAGGGATTTCTAGTCTTTCTTGAATTCTGCTCAGGTTCTGGCTCACAGCGTCATTCACACCCACATGGAAGAGTAACAGTGGATAGTAGTAAGTACCTTCTCACCAATGGCTCGGATCTTAGCTCCCAGGAGGCAGCATACATCTTGTGACCCCCTGTCAGGTTAGCAGATAAAGCCAACCTGAGTCCCTCCCCATCTTTCCAGTAGTCCCCTTTTAAGTACTGGAAGGCCCACTATAAGGTCTCCTTGGAGCCTTCTCTTCTCCAGGCTGAAAAACCCAAATTCTCTCAGCCTGTCCTCATAGGGGAGGTGCTCCAGGCCCCTGGTCATCATTGTGGCCCTCCTGTGGACCTTCTTGAGCAGGTCCATATCTTTCTTATGCTGGCAGCTCCAGAGCTGAGCACAGTACTCCAGGAGGGATCTCATGAAAGCAGAATAGAGGGAGAGAATCCCCTCCCTCAGCCTCCTAGCCCCACTTCTTTTGATGCATCCCGGGATACAGTTGACTTTCCAGGCTGCAAATGAACATTGCTGGGTCATTCTGAGCTTCTTGTCACCCCTAAGTCCTTCTCTGTAGGGCTACTCTTGATCTACTCTCTGGCCAGTGTGTGTTTGTGCTTGGGATTGCCTCCACCTGTGTGCAGGACCTTGCACTTGATGTTGTTGAACTTCATGAGGTTTGCGTGGACCCACTTCTCAAGTCTATCCCTTCCCTCCAGTGTTTTGATCACACCACACAGCTTGGTGTCATCACCAAAATTGCTGAGGGTGCACTCAACTCCACTGTCTGTGTCACCAGCAAAGATGTTAAGCAGTGCTGGTCCCAGTACTGGACCCTGAAGAATGTCTCTCATTACTGGTCTCCATTCAGACATTGAGCTGTTGACTGTGACTCTTTGAGTGCAACCATCCTGCCAATTCCTTATCCACCAAGTGGTCCATTGTCAAGTCCATGTCTCTCTAATTTAGGGGCAAGGATGTCATGTGGGACTGTGTCAGATGCTTTGTACAAGTTCAGGTAGATGGTGTCAGTTGCTCTTCCCTTATCCACCAATACTGTAATCTTACTACAGAAGGCTACCACATTTGTCAGGTATGCTTTGCCCTTAATGAAGCCATGTTCACTGTCTCAGATCATCTCCTTATTTTCCATGTGTCCTAGCATAGGTTCCAGGAGAATCTGCTCCATGATCTTGCTGGGCACAGAGGTGAGACTGGCCTGTAGTTCCTTGGCTCTTCCTTTTTTCCTTTTTTAAAAATGGGGGTTATGTTTCTCCTTTCTGAGTTAGCAGGAGCTTCCCTGAGCTGCCACAACTTTTTCAAATGTAATNAGTCCTTCTCTGTAGGGCTACTCTTGATCTACTCTCTGGCCAGTGTGTGTTTGTGCTTGGGATTGCCTCCACCTGTGTGCAGGACCTTGCACTTGATGTTGTTGAACTTCATGAGGTTTGCGTGGACCCACTTCTCAAGTCTATCCCTTCCCTCCAGTGTTTTGATCACACCACACAGCTTGGTGTCATCACCAAAATTGCTGAGGGTGCACTCAACTCCACTGTCTGTGTCACCAGCAAAGATGTTAAGCAGTGCTGGTCCCAGTACTGGACCCTGAAGAATGTCTCTCATTACTGGTCTCCATTCAGACATTGAGCTGTTGACTGTGACTCTTTGAGTGCAACCATCCTGCCAATTCCTTATCCACCAAGTGGTCCATTGTCAAGTCCATGTCTCTCTAATTTAGGGGCAAGGATGTCATGTGGGACTGTGTCAGATGCTTTGTACAAGTTCAGGTAGATGGTGTCAGTTGCTCTTCCCTTATCCACCAATACTGTAATCTTACTACAGAAGGCTACCACATTTGTCAGGTATGATTTGCCCTTAATGAAGCCATGTTCACTGTCTCAGATCATCTCCTTATTTTCCATGTGTCCTAGCATAGGTTCCAGGAGAATCTGCTCCATGATCTTGCTGGGCACAGAGGTGAGACTGGCCTGTAGTTCCTTGGCTCTTCCTTTTTTCCTTTTTTAAAAATGGGGGTTATGTTTCTCCTTTCTGAGTTAGCAGGAGCTTCCCTGAGCTGCCACAACTTTTTCAAATGTAATGGACAGTGGCTTAGCAACTTCATCCAGCAGTTCCCTGAGGACCCATAGATGCATCTCATCAAGTCCATGGACTTGTGCACCTTCAGGTTCCTTAGGTGATCTTGAACCTGATCTCTCCTACATTGGATGGCTATAAGATTTTTTTCAACCCAAGGCTCAAGTACTCAAAAAAGACTCAAAGCACTCTTAATGGTCAATCATACCATTTACTACTTACGTTGCTACTAACAGTGTAGATGTTGCAAATCAAGTGAGGAAATTACAAGTAAAGCAGCTTAATTTTGCATCCTCCTGTTAATGGTTTCATGCTTGAACAATTTTTTAATCTTGTTTTGTCATTCTGTATAAGCAATCTCTTAAATTTGGCCCTTGATTTAGCTCTAGTTTTCATACATAAATTTACATTCTACCACTTTTTTGCTTAAGGCTGAGGAGGGATCTTACTACATATATGAATATTTGAAAAGAGGATGTAAAGAGGACAGAGCCTTGCTCTTCTCAGTGGTGCCTAGTGGCAGGACCAGAGGCAACAGGCACAAACTGGAACACAGGAGGTTCTCTCCAAACATCAGGCAACCCTTCATACATAAATTTACATTCTACCACTTTTTTGCTTAAGGCTGAGGAGGGATCTTACTACATATATGAATATTTGAAAAGAGGATGTAAAGAGGACAGAGCCTTGCTCTTCTCAGTGGTGCCTAGTGGCAGGACCAGAGGCAACAGGCACAAACTGGAACACAGGAGGTTCTCTCCAAACATCAGGCAACCCTCTTTTTAACTGTGAGGGTGACTGAATGCTGGCACAGGTTGCCCAGAGAGGTTATGGAATCTCCATCCTTAGAGATACTCAAAAGCCATCTGGACACAGTCCCAAGCAACTGGCTGTACAGGGCCCTGCTTGTGCAGTTGGGTGAACCAGTTGACCTCCAGAGATCCCTTCAAACCTCAATCATTCCGTGATCCTGTGAAATTCAGAACCTAAAAAGTTCCACTGATTTTGACTTGTGTGCAACTTCTAAGATCCCAGATTTTAAGAACACCCACATTGATAAAACCAGACCATTTTCTGGTGTTTTCTCATAAAACTTTGTAAGACCACTTCGAAGTAATGGTAACAATCAGTTTAACAGACTAAAGCACTAAACTAAATCCTGTATATTTTTTTTTTCTTATGAATGGGATCTTTTCCAAATGAGTAAATATTTAACAAGCTGTTTACCAACTGGTTATTTTGGAGAACTACCAATATGAGTGTTTTCATGTTAGTAACAGCTCTCACTTAATGGAAGAGAGAAGTTGATGTACTAGTCCTGAGACAGCTTCATACTTCAAATGTCTGTGTAAATACAAGAGCACAGAAACCTGAAATACAAGAGAATGGAAGTATTTGTTTTTAAATGGGCTTTGTTTTAGTCAACTAGAACTATGTTAGTGATAGTTTGGGAGGGGGTGTTTTTATTGAACCTTCCTCCTGCAGATGTTCTGTGCTCTACATGTGAGTAAATAACTGCTGGGGAAGATTATTTTGGTTTTTTAAGAGAAAGATAAGATTGCTGTGCATTTGAAGCTGTCACTTTTCAAGAAAGTGCTGTGGCTCGGCTAATTCTTAGTGTTGCTGCCTATGCCAGTTGGCTCAGACAGGCCTTTTCTATTCTTAGAGAANTTGCGTGGACCCACTTCTCAAGTCTATCCCTTCCCTCCAGTGTTTTGATCACACCACACAGCTTGGTGTCATCACCAAAATTGCTGAGGGTGCACTCAACTCCACTGTCTGTGTCACCAGCAAAGATGTTAAGCAGTGCTGGTCCCAGTACTGGACCCTGAAGAATGTCTCTCATTACTGGTCTCCATTCAGACATTGAGCTGTTGACTGTGACTCTTTGAGTGCAACCATCCTGCCAATTCCTTATCCACCAAGTGGTCCATTGTCAAGTCCATGTCTCTCTAATTTAGGGGCAAGGATGTCATGTGGGACTGTGTCAGATGCTTTGTACAAGTTCAGGTAGATGGTGTCAGTTGCTCTTCCCTTATCCACCAATACTGTAATCTTACTACAGAAGGCTACCACATTTGTCAGGTATGATTTGCCCTTAATGAAGCCATGTTCACTGTCTCAGATCATCTCCTTATTTTCCATGTGTCCTAGCATAGGTTCCAGGAGAATCTGCTCCATGATCTTGCTGGGCACAGAGGTGAGACTGGCCTGTAGTTCCTTGGCTCTTCCTTTTTTCCTTTTTTAAAAATGGGGGTTATGTTTCTCCTTTCTGAGTTAGCAGGAGCTTCCCTGAGCTGCCACAACTTTTTCAAATGTAATGGACAGTGGCTTAGCAACTTCATCCAGCAGTTCCCTGAGGACCCATAGATGCATCTCATCAAGTCCATGGACTTGTGCACCTTCAGGTTCCTTAGGTGATCTTGAACCTGATCTCTCCTACATTGGATGGCTATAAGATTTTTTTCAACCCAAGGCTCAAGTACTCAAAAAAGACTCAAAGCACTCTTAATGGTCAATCATACCATTTACTACTTACGTTGCTACTAACAGTGGTGAGGAAACAGTGTAGATGTTGCAAATCAAGTGAGGAAATTACAAGTAAAGCAGCTTAATTTTGCATCCTCCTGTTAATGGTTTCATGCTTGAACAATTTTTTAATCTTGTTTTGTCATTCTGTATAAGCAATCTCTTAAATTTGGCCCTTGATTTAGCTCTAGTTTTCATACATAAATTTACATTCTACCACTTTTTTGCTTAAGGCTGAGGAGGGATCTTACTACATATATGAATATTTGAAAAGAGGATGTAAAGAGGACAGAGCCTTGCTCTTCTCAGTGGTGCCTAGTGGCAGGACCAGAGGCAACAGGCACAAACTGGAACACAGGAGGTTCTCTCCAAACATCAGGCAACCCTCTTTTTAACTGTGAGGGTGACTGAATGCTGGCACAGGTTGCCCAGAGAGGTTATGGAATCTCCATCCTTAGAGATACTCAAAAGCCATCTGGACACAGTCCCAAGCAACTGGCTGTACAGGGCCCTGCTTGTGCAGTTGGGTGAACCAGTTGACCTCCAGAGATCCCTTCAAACCTCAATCATTCCGTGATCCTGTGAAATTCAGAACCTAAAAAGTTCCACTGATTTTGACTTGTGTGCAACTTCTAAGATCCCAGATTTTAAGAACACCCACATTGATAAAACCAGACCATTTTCTGGTGTTTTCTCATAAAACTTTGTAAGACCACTTCGAAGTAATGGTAACAATCAGTTTAACAGACTAAAGCACTAAACTAAATCCTGTATATTTTTTTTTTCTTATGAATGGGATCTTTTCCAAATGAGTAAATATTTAACAAGCTGTTTACCAACTGGTTATTTTGGAGAACTACCAATATGAGTGTTTTCATGTTAGTAACAGCTCTCACTTAATGGAAGAGAGAAGTTGATGTACTAGTCCTGAGACAGCTTCATACTTCAAATGTCTGTGTAAATACAAGAGCACAGAAACCTGAAATACAAGAGAATGGAAGTATTTGTTTTTAAATGGGCTTTGTTTTAGTCAACTAGAACTATGTTAGTGATAGTTTGGGAGGGGATGTTTTTATTGAACCTTCCTCCTGCAGATGTTCTGTGCTCTACATGTGAGTAAATAACTGCTGGGGAAGATTATTTTGGTTTTTTAAGAGAAAGATAAGATTGCTGTGCATTTGAAGCTGTCACTTTTCAAGAAAGTGCTGTGGCTCGGCTAATTCTTAGTGTTGCTGCCTATGCCAGTTGGCTCAGACAGGCCTTTTCTATTCTTAGAGAAGACCAGTGATAATGTTCTCTTATACTTAAGTATTTCCAAGAATTATATCTAGATACAGCCCTTGCTAAATGTCCAGTAGATTTTCTTGCCTTACACAGTTTAGAGGGAGACTGATCAAAGGAAGGTCAGTATTTCATAAGCGTTTATTATTTCTTTGTTTAAGNGTACTGGAAGGCCCACTATAAGGTCTCCTTGGAGCCTTCTCTTCTCCAGGCTGAAAAACCCAAATTCTCTCAGCCTGTCCTCATAGGGGAGGTGCTCCAGGCCCCTGGTCATCATTGTGGCCCTCCTGTGGACCTTCTTGAGCAGGTCCATATCTTTCTTATGCTGGCAGCTCCAGAGCTGAGCACAGTACTCCAGGAGGGATCTCATGAAAGCAGAATAGAGGGAGAGAATCCCCTCCCTCAGCCTCCTAGCCCCACTTCTTTTGATGCATCCCGGGATACAGTTGACTTTCCAGGCTGCAAATGAACATTGCTGGGTCATTCTGAGCTTCTTGTCACCCCTAAGTCCTTCTCTGTAGGGCTACTCTTGATCTACTCTCTGGCCAGTGTGTGTTTGTGCTTGGGATTGCCTCCACCTGTGTGCAGGACCTTGCACTTGATGTTGTTGAACTTCATGAGGTTTGCGTGGACCCACTTCTCAAGTCTATCCCTTCCCTCCAGTGTTTTGATCACACCACACAGCTTGGTGTCATCACCAAAATTGCTGAGGGTGCACTCAACTCCACTGTCTGTGTCACCAGCAAAGATGTTAAGCAGTGCTGGTCCCAGTACTGGACCCTGAAGAATGTCTCTCATTACTGGTCTCCATTCAGACATTGAGCTGTTGACTGTGACTCTTTGAGTGCAACCATCCTGCCAATTCCTTATCCACCAAGTGGTCCATTGTCAAGTCCATGTCTCTCTAATTTAGGGGCAAGGATGTCATGTGGGACTGTGTCAGATGCTTTGTACAAGTTCAGGTAGATGGTGTCAGTTGCTCTTCCCTTATCCACCAATACTGTAATCTTACTACAGAAGGCTACCACATTTGTCAGGTATGATTTGCCCTTAATGAAGCCATGTTCACTGTCTCAGATCATCTCCTTATTTTCCATGTGTCCTAGCATAGGTTCCAGGAGAATCTGCTCCATGATCTTGCTGGGCACAGAGGTGAGACTGGCCTGNGTTGCCCAGAGAGGTTATGGAATCTCCATCCTTAGAGATACTCAAAAGCCATCTGGACACAGTCCCAAGCAACTGGCTGTACAGGGCCCTGCTTGTGCAGTTGGGTGAACCAGTTGACCTCCAGAGATCCCTTCAAACCTCAATCATTCCGTGATCCTGTGAAATTCAGAACCTAAAAAGTTCCACTGATTTTGACTTGTGTGCAACTTCTAAGATCCCAGATTTTAAGAACACCCACATTGATAAAACCAGACCATTTTCTGGTGTTTTCTCATAAAACTTTGTAAGACCACTTCGAAGTAATGGTAACAATCAGTTTAACAGACTAAAGCACTAAACTAAATCCTGTATATTTTTTTTTTCTTATGAATGGGATCTTTTCCAAATGAGTAAATATTTAACAAGCTGTTTACCAACTGGTTATTTTGGAGAACTACCAATATGAGTGTTTTCATGTTAGTAACAGCTCTCACTTAATGGAAGAGAGAAGTTGATGTACTAGTCCTGAGACAGCTTCATACTTCAAATGTCTGTGTAAATACAAGAGCACAGAAACCTGAAATACAAGAGAATGGAAGTATTTGTTTTTAAATGGGCTTTGTTTTAGTCAACTAGAACTATGTTAGTGATAGTTTGGGAGGGGATGTTTTTATTGAACCTTCCTCCTGCAGATGTTCTGTGCTCTACATGTGAGTAAATAACTGCTGGGGAAGATTATTTTGGTTTTTTAAGAGAAAGATAAGATTGCTGTGCATTTGAAGCTGTCACTTTTCAAGAAAGTGCTGTGGCTCGGCTAATTCTTAGTGTTGCTGCCTATGCCAGTTGGCTCAGACAGGCCTTTTCTATTCTTAAAGAAAACCAGTGATANTTTTCTATTCTTAGAGAAGACCAGTGATAATGTTCTCTTATACTTAAGTATTTCCAAGAATTATATCTAGATACAGCCCTTGCTAAATGTCCAGTAGATTTTCTTGCCTTACACAGTTTAGAGGGAGACTGATCAAAGGAAGGTCAGTATTTCATAAGCGTTTATTATTTCTTTGTTTAAGATAAAAAAGGAGGGGGGGAAAAACCCCCAAACACACCCCCAACCAAAATCCTGTGATTCTGCATAAAGTTGTTTAAGTGTGATCAACTTGAAGAGAAGAACTTTTCTGTTTCTGAGAAGAAACTGTGGGTACAGTTTCCAAAATGTATTGTTAATGTGATGTTTTATGGCAGGGATCATTTTGCTTCTATGCTTGCAGATCATCTACTTGTAGTGTTGCAGCTGAATCCTGAAACAAGAACAGACAACTTAAACTCACTGTGGCTCTGGTGGTGGATGTGCCACTTAGCAAAGCTAGGGATGAAGCTCTATCTAACACTTGTTGTGGCTGAAAAGAATCTTCACCTGTTTCGTCTGCATCCTCTAGGATTGTTTTCTTTCAGTTTCTAATATAGCACAGTCTGAAATACTCTTAAAAGTTCTCCCTAGATTCTCACAAAACTCAGACGCTTTTCAGATGTATCTTATTCCTAGCATTGCAGGTATGTTCCCTTCATGGAGACGTGGGATGGAGAGTGCAGCATAGAACAAGGACTGGCTTTGCTTTTTCAGGATGGAGTTTTACCAAATCTATCAGCTTTCAGGAATCCTTCATATAAAAAGGGTCAGATTATTGGTATTAATGGCCTTTTATGCTAGATAGTATCGATATTTTACCCTGAGGCATTGAGATACAGTGTTTTTCTCTCTGGTTTTGAAAGAACAACAGGCAATCAAAAGTAGAACACAAGTGCCCAGCCAAACTCTCAGGCTTTACTGCTATTTTAAGATAGCTTTGGCTTGCGTACTGGTAGGACCAGTGTGCATATTTGAAATTCTAGCCTCTACAATGAAAAGACAAGCCCTCGGAAACAGCCAGTGGTTTTGGAGCATGCTTGTCCTTCGCGTGCTGAATGTTAAACAATGACTTAAGACTCTACTACACACTGGCTGTAGCTCTTGATGTCTTACACACTGGCTCCATTTTTTGACATAATTTTGGCAAGTGGGGGAACCTGGCAATCCTTCATGCTAGAGGCCTTAGCTCTAATAAAGCGCTTTAGTTATTAGTACAAGTAAATAGTTGTCCATTTGTGCTTCATTAATGCATATTAGTCATACAGTAAATACTGTCATGCTGGCAAGTTCCCCAGAATACTGAATACTTCTACACAGTTCAGGAGGGGGTTTCTGACAGCGTGGTGTTGGCACCTTTCTTGAAGAAGTTATTGAAGCTATTAGTGTAGGAGAGTGACAGACCATTATTTCAGCTCACGTGCGTTTTTGTAAAACTGATACTTCAGTGGAGGCAAAGGAGTATTTTTGATTAATTTTATGCTGCTGCTGTAGGTCCTTCTCAAGTTTGCAGTTAACTTTTCTATAGTCTTCAGCTATATATGAGGAAGATTGCTTTGGGCTGTGGGGAGTACAAATGAGGTGCCTACTTTTCTAATCAAAATAATAAGATATTCTAAAATCCCATAAGATTGTCCCATGCTGTAAAATTTTAACTATATATTTGAAGAACCTAGCATGTGCAACAGTCTGAGGAAATCAAAAGGCAGCACAGTGATCCATGATCTGTGTAAGTGTTTTGGTTTCTGGAGAGTTAAAGCCCTTAATAGAAACAGTATAAAATTGTGAGCTGAAATGTCAGGTGTGACTCTTTCTTTGAAACAGCCAGCATAGATTGACCAATTGCTTTTTTGTCCTTTGTGTGCCCGGCAATGACTTCCAGAAGAACTTGCTCCATAATCTTGCCAGAAACTGGGCAAGGCTGATGAGCTTCTGGTTCCTCATATTCTTATCCTTGCCCTTTTTGAAGATGAATGTGATTTTTATCTCTGTAGTCATCAGGAACCTCCTCTGATCAGTGACTGACTTTTTGAAGATAAAAGCGAATAGCTTGGCAATGATATTGGCCAGCTTCCTTAGCACCTTCTAATGCATCCCATCTGGTCCCAGGGACTTCGTCCAGTTACCTTGTGTCATCCATAACCTTCCTTTACTGTGAGTGATGGTTCCGTCCCCTAGATGCTAACACCATGCTCAAAGAACTGGGAGATGTGAGGACGAACTTTACCAGGAAAATCTGAGGCAAAGAAATTATTGATCTTTTGTGTCCTTGGTGCTTGGTTGTGTGTGGGACCCAACCGCTAACTAGACTAATATTAGCCATTCTTTTACTCTTGCTTACCTGTAGAAACATTCCTTGTTTTTTCTTGGCACCATTTGCTTGCTCCTGTTCTTCTGCTTGGGCAGTATCTCCATATTCTTTCTGTGTAACCTCTTCTCGCTTTGACCTTCTTTGCATTTCAGGCTTTGGCCTTCTTTACATTTCAGCATTTGAGCTGAGGCAGTAGTTCCCTGGGCATTCACCCTGACTTTCTGCATGTCAGTATGGACCATTCTTGAGCTTTGAGGAGGCTGTCCTGGGAGGCCAGCTTATTGTCCTGGGCCCTTTGGTCCTTCTGAGCATGCTCCCATGGGAGCTTAGCAAGCAGATCCTCACACAAGCCAAAAATCTTCTTTCCTGCAGTGCAGGACTAATTCTGCTAGCAGTCTTGATTCCTTTGCTTACTCCTGTTACCTTCATCTCAGCATGGCATCAGGCTGTCATCAACTTCTGCCTCCCCAACTGGTTCTCATTTGTCCATGAGCTGGCTTTCCTAGCTTGTTAGTCAAGCAGTAAGTGCTTCCCCGGTTGACTCACTGATCATTTGTGATGTGAAGTTATCTTCAACCTACTTCAGAAATCTTTCTAGCGTCCAGTGCTGGCTGCAGCTGGAACTGCACTGTTTGCTTGTGAGTGGGTTAGAAATGTGATTTAGCTGATTTGTCTCCAGTTTCTCTGGATCCCATGAACCCAGCTGCAAAAATGTACTTGTTTGGCCTAGGCAAGACAGGTAATCTCCTCCATAATGATGGGTGTCACTGTGGTGGGTTTACCCTGGTTGGGTGCCCNCCCCCCCATACCTTTGGTGCCGTGTGGGCACTGATAGTCATAACAAGGGTGTGTGTTATCAACACTCTCTGGGTCCTAGGGCTGCATGAAGGCTGTATGGGGAAAATCAGCTCAGACAGACCCACTACACACGTTTGGAAATAAGCATTGAGGTGAAAAATGAGGGACTTGCCAGTGTGATAGAAACAAAGGAAAACCTAGGGTTGCTAGCCAATAGTCCAGATGTCTCCTGGCCCACCTCTGTCCTTTGTGGTTTCCCAGCCAAGCTGTTGGTACTTAGTCTCCTGGCATTGCACCCTCCTGCCTTCGCTCATGTTTACTCTCTCTTCCCCAAGGTTTACATCCAAGTGGGCTGTCTCCTATGCTGCCTTCTCTGAAGACCTACTGCCAGCCATATCTCCTCAGAGCCATCCTTCAGGAAGCATGGAGAAGCTACCCATTGCTAAGTGGCTTATGAGCTTCCATCCTCAGGTCTGACTGGTGCTGCTATCCTTTGGTCATGAGTGCCTCTGGCTCCAAGTCATTTGGTGGGGATGAGCATGAGGCACTAGAAGTCCTGGCCAGATGTTCCTCTTTCCTCTCCACTGAGGGCCCATTGCAGAAGAGATGCCACCCCCATGCCTGCAATGTGAAGAAGCAGTGCAAGTCAGGGAGTATAGGCTGGCACAAACCTTGAAATGCATGAACTGTTTTATTGATTGTAAAGAGACACTGTGCCTAGCCTTGCCAGGCTAACATCTCCCTTTCCTGCCAGTGGATTTTCTATCTCGACACCCCTCTGGCAGGGACCTGAGCTGCCCAGGATTTCCTTGAGTGGTTGTGTGCAGTCTAATTAAGAGAAGTGCCCTGGGGAAGCTTGGGAGAAAACATTATGGCCCTCCTGGAAGGAGATCACTGCCTCTTTCAGGAGGACATCTTGGCATTGATGATGTGAGGAGTCAGTGACTGTACCTCTGGCTAGTCTATCTTCTTCTCTTTCCTAATAAGCCTTTACAGGCTTTGGCTCTCCTGCCACCTTGTTTAGCAAAGCCCTTTAGTCCTGTACAGTCCTTCTTCATGCTCTTATGCTGTTCCCCCTTGCATATTCTTCTTCCAGAGCCCCTCTCTTGGGCTTATCCTTCCTTGACTGGCAGGGAAGCAA
Organism: Brachypteracias leptosomus; assembly: GCA_013401335.1. Classification (NCBI taxonomy): domain Eukaryota; kingdom Metazoa; phylum Chordata; class Aves; order Coraciiformes; family Brachypteraciidae; genus Brachypteracias; species Brachypteracias leptosomus. The sequence continues at coordinate 284,704 of VYZX01002482.1, read as the reverse complement.
CACTCCTTGCCAAGCCAGGAGTGGCTGCCATGGTCCCACTACCATGACCACTTGTCGTGACCTGTTGGAAAGATTTCTGCAGAAGGTAACTCTAGGATCATATGTTACATACACATTCTTTGGTGTCTCATGTGTTATTTGTACTTGCTAGATTACTTCAGTCTCTTGGATGTTGCAGATATTTATTAATGCAACTTAGAGCATTAATGCTCAAATGCTCTTGCCCACACATGCGAATTCAACTTATGTGAATTCTTTTTTCCTTTTCAAATTCATGACAGACTCAGAATTTTTCAAACCCTATATTAATGCCAGTATTTGAGAAGTCACCTTAAGTGTTTTGCAGCTGAAGGCACTTTCAGAGCCTGTTCTCTGAGCTGAATGTGAATGAAGACTTCAGAGTGCCCCTTTCTCTACTTCTGACCATATAGAAGTTATAAGGTGGTGCGGTGTAAGTTTGATGTGAAGAATGTCTTCCTACATGTGTGCTGATGAAATTTCTGCATGACATATGTATTTTTTTTTTTTCTGACATGAGCAAATGGTTAACAAAGCATGCCAAAGATGATCTGAAAAAGGCATCTCTTGTGATCGTGTTTTTTCTGGAGTCCTTTATGTCCTCAAAATGATGACAAACTACTGGCTGTTGAACATGAATTGACTGGATAGCTTAGTCACAAACCATAACTGCTATGCTGGATGAGGGCAGGTTGGAAAAATAGTTTTCTGACAGCGTATCTTTTAGAGTATGACTTGCCCTGAAGATTAAAATAAACTCAAACCCACAAGACCAGAAACTTCTCATTGACTGTCCCACTAGCATCTTCTGGAACAGAGACACGGACACAATGACATGCATTATTAGGATGCAAGATTAAACACACACTGTCCGTGTTGTGATGGTGTGCTGATGAACTCCCAGGTAATTTGCCACAGTTAATTTTCTTGGTTTAGCTAGATGTAGTAGTCTTCAGTTCAACTGTATCCAGAACATGGCTTGTTCCTCTCACCCACGGCTTGCTTCTGAAGCCTAGTTCAAAGTTTTTCCTCTTTTTCCTCATCCTATGATTCCTTTTTTTGATCTATGGTTTGACTTTCATCTCAGCAGGAATCTTTTTCACTACCTTTATTCCGTAGATCTTCATTTTTGGGTTAGAAATAATAGCTCAAAACCAGAGGAAGCAGTATAATAAATACTGATTGTGCTGTAAAAGTTACCATCCTTAACCTTGGAGTTAATCACCATATCAGCTGAAATGTGGTAGCTGCTTATGTGCAAGTAACAAGTAAACAAGTCACACATTTATTTCCACCCCCCCCCTCTTCAACAGTGGTTTCAGAGAAGAGCAAAGAAGAGAAAGAAAGAGATTTTGAAGTTACTTTAATACTGATTGAACAGCAAGTCATCAGTGCATCCTATCTTTGTCAGAATGAGCAGTGGAAATCCATTTTCAGAAATGTTCTTGTGGTTAGTAGCTGCAGCGTTTCAGCATTGCTAAAGCCAGCATGATCAAATGTTGTGCACATGGCACTATTCTAGCTGTGGGATTTCTTGAATTTTTCTTCTGGCTGACCAGCTTTGTAATCTTTGTTGAAATCTCTCCCCATTTGGGGACCCTGTACCTGGGCAGGTCTTGTTTGGATTGGTTTGTTTCTTTTGTTTCCTGTGCTACCTTGGCAGCTTTTGGCCCACCATACTTTCCTCCAGTGACATACTGGTAATTTTGAAAACTCTTTGATCTGTTGAGGCCTAAATGTAGCCCAGTATTCAGAGGATTTGTGCAGAATTAAATCAGCTGCTGCTGCTAACCACACTGAATGGTTGCAGTATATGTTCTGGTATGCTGTGGGTAACTTTGTTGGATGTGTCCAGTAGGCGTTAGCAAAAAGTGAGGAGAAGCTGTACAAAATAAGTGGTCACTTGACACACTTCTGCTGTGAACAACTACTTATAAAACAAAACCAAACCAAAACCTTCCAAGCTTGAAGAGGTGATTGACACACTTACTTTTAGCAAGCAGGTTTTTTTCCAAGTGCCACTTTGTGCCAAAACTAAAGATTTACACTTTGTATTGGGTTTTCCAGGGCCAGCTTTCAACTTTACATGTAATCTGTTACTATTTAAATGCAAACTGCCGAGCTTTTGTGAAATTTTTTCCATTAGAGAATGTTAAGTCAATAAAGATTTTCTGATACTCTGCATCAAGAAGAGGAGTTTAACTGGAAGAGCTACCTGCAATTAGCTCACTTTCCTCAAGGAGGGGAAAACATGGCAGCCACTACACTGAGATGGACATATATAAGCATATATATTTATTAATAGTGGAACAAGTGTAGCCATTAAGCACATTTTATATTGTACCTAGATTTTTGAAAATCAGAGCTAGGGAAAGTATCTAGAGCACTGAGAGAAGCTCTCAGGATACCTTTGAGTTGCTTGGACTTGACTATAGTCAAACTAATTTTTTGTATTCTGATAAGGACTCTGAAGATGTGAAAAATATTACAAGTTTCTTTCATTTTGAGAAGTGGGGATAAGACACTGGCACACTGAAATATCCAGTAGAACTGCTGTTGTTAGTCTTAAGTTTTTTGTTTTCTTTTCTTTCCAACTGTTGTGAATTGACAATTTGTCAGTAGGCAGCACTGCAACATGGTTTGTATTTGAAATATTGTCCAACTGTTGCCAATACATGGGAGCAGTGACTTTATGAAGAGCATCACTGTTGAGGATTTTAATTTTTATTTTTTTAGGAAAACTGTTTTGAACATTAGTATGAAAGATGCAGTGATGTAACTTTCTTGAAACTGTGATGGTCAAATGAGATTCAAACATGATTAAAGAAAAATTGCGGAAACACGGGAATATTGTTTTATTGGTGATAGTTGGTGGATTTCTTTTTTCTAAGGGCTAGCAGAGTAACCTACTGTTGGAATTTAAGCAGTACAAAAGAGCTATTTTTTTTTTAAGTATTGTAGACTGTTTCTTACACTCCATCATTTTCTTTGCATAAATTACATTACTAATTTGCTCTGAGAGAGTGGAACCCTGCTGTTCGGTTAGGGGAGGGCACAACGGTCTGTTCCAATAGAAGATCAGATGCTGGGCTCTTAAAAATGAAAAGGCATGATTCTTGTGCTTTAGAGAGGTCTGTCATTTCTGTGGGATTGTTTTCATAGGTTATGAAGATGTCAACAGAGGTATAAAAACCTTTACAGAATCACAGAATGTTAAGGGTTGGAAAGGACCTCGAAAGATCATCCAGTCCAACCCCCTGCCAGAGCAGGATCACCTAGAGCAGGTCACATAGGAACACGTTCAGGGGGGTTTTAAATGTCTTCACAGAAGGAGACTCCACAACCCTTCTGAGCAGCTTGTTCCAGTGCTCCACCACCCTCATATTTTTGTGGAACCTCTTATGCTCCATCTTGCACCCATTGCCCCTTGTCCTGTCATTGGCCATCACTGAGAAGAGCCTGGCTCCATCCTCCTGACACTTGCCCTTTAAATATTTATAAACATTAATAAGGTCACCCCTCAGTCTCCTTTTTTCCAAGCTAAAGAGGCCCAGCTTCCTCAACCTTTCCTCATAAGGGAGATGTTCCACTCCCTTAATCATCTTAGTGGCTCTGCACTGGACTCTCTCAAGCAGTTCCCTGTCCTTTTTGAACTGAGGGGCCCAGAACTGGACACAGTATTCCAGATGTGGTCTCACCAGGGCAGAGTAGAGGGGGAGGAGAACCTCTCTTGACCTACTCACCACACCCCTTCTAATACACCCCAGGCTGCCATTGGCCTTCTTGGCCACAAGGGCACATTGCTGGCTCATGGTCATCCTGCTGTCCACCAGAATCCCCAGGTTCCTTTCCCCTGTGCTACTCTAACAGGTCAGTCCCCAACCTATACTGATAGGGGACATATTTTACTTTATACTATCTCCCATATCTGAGATTCTTAAATATCTTCTTTTAGGTAAGGCTTGCTGTTGTGGAGATGTGTGAAGAATTATTTCTGTATCTAACTGAAAGCAAGCCACCTGAACTACAACTGTCCTTGTCTGAGGTGGGCAATTAGTTCTGGGGCAGATTGCACCATGTAACTGGTAAATGGTTCTTTATCTAAGCAGGAAGGTGTGTGGTCAATATAATTAGGATCATAGGCTTGATCAGATGGGACCGCTGTTTCTAGACCTAGTTATTTACTTATCTAGTGCCAAGGATCACTCTTCAAGGAAGGAGGAGTATCAAGCACCTCCGTAAACTACAGCAATTGGGTAAATTGGCTAGAAAGTAGAGAGATAAGGTCCATATCACTGATAGTTGAGGCAAGTAAGGATAACAAAGTAGTATTGTATGAAGTTGTTAAACGTGACACTTGAAATTAGATTTTCAGTTTGAAGACCTGAAGAGCAATTTCATTGACAATCCAAAAGTTACTCTGCTTGCTGTCATCTGGTGAATTTTAATGATCTGTGTGAGCACAATGGCTCTTTCCCCATGGGAGGTTTCTCATTTTATCATCTATGTCAAGGGCTGCGAAGAATCATCTTCACCGATTGAACCCTGTTTGCACCTGAAACATCAAGACGAAAGAGGATAGCACTATTGTCTTTAAGAAAGCAGACCCTCATTCGGCTGGGCGATATATTCCTTTGCTCTGCATTTCATGCTACTTTCATTGCTTAGTTAGAGTTTCATCAGTCTTGATTTTTCAGGGCTGCCTAGCTATGAGTGTGCATACACTTAAATGTAATTTAGGTTGTGTGGCTGTGGTTGCCACTTCCTAAAGCCTAGAGATTTGAATATCTATTCTTAAAGAGAATGCATTTGTATGGAAATCATGGTTCCTTCCACGTAGGTAGCATCTTCTCTTCTTTTCAGCCTTCCCTGGCCAGAGACACACAAATATATTGCTGCAGTGCCAGATCCCGAGTCCCCCAGGTCCTCCTTTCAAGCATTGAGCCTTCCAGGGTAAATGCAGGACATCATTAGCCTGCACTGGGGCAGACTGTCCAGGGCATTTTGCAGAACATCTCCCATCTGCTTAGTGCAAGGGTAGTGTCAAAACCTGACTGCCAAAGCTAGCGTTTTTGGAAGAAGCTGGCCAGTAGTGCTGCTACAACAGGAGCTCTGGTAGATTTGATGTCAAGTAGAACAGATGAGCTACCTTGTATTTCACAGGTCTGAGCATGGCAAGGGCAGTGGGTTGAAAAGGATCTAGTATCCTGTCCCTTCTTTGTGTGTTACAGCTTCCCCAGAAAGAGCATGTGAAGGTTCTTTTTAATTTAGTGCAAGATAAAAGAAATAATTTTGAAGACACTTTCTCAGAATGGGTAAGTGTGTTAGCAGGTGTGTGACATGCTGAAATTTTCCATAGCACCTGGGTACAAATTTCTTTTCATATTTCTGATGAAGAAGGAATGTAGTGTGATGATGCATTTCAGAAACATGGACAAAACATAGAAAGTGACTCTGGTAAGGATTCTTGAATAGCTTAAAGGTTTCATGAGAAACAACATATCATTATCTCTCATGAGACCCCACCTGGAGTACTGTGTCCAGCTCTGGAGCCCCCAACACAAAAAGGACATGGACCTGTTGAAGTGGGTCCAGAGGAGGGCCATGAAGATGATCAGAGGGCTGGAACACCTTTTCTATGAGGACTGTCTGAAAGAGTTGTTCTCCAATTGTTTCAGTAAAAAGGTGGGACTTTTTACAATGGGCTGTAGTGATAGGACGAGGGATAATGGGTTCAAACTGGAAGAGGAGAGATTTATGTTAGGTGTAAGGAAAAAGCTACTTACTGTGAGGTCAGTGAGACACTGGAACAGGTTGCCCAGGGAAGCTGTGGCTGAGCCATCACTGGAAGTGTTCAAGACCAGGTTGGATGGGACTTTGGGCAACCTGGTCTAGTGGGAGGTGTCCCTGCCATGGCAGGGGGGTTGGAACTAGATGATCCTTAAGGTCTCTTCCAACTCAAGATCTTCTATGATTCTGTGATGATCGGTTGCATTACTCAGATTGCATGAGCACCATCCAGTATATCAGTTAACGTGTGTGGATCGCTAAGTTCATTAGAGCCTTGCTGGGCCTTTAACTCAATTTCAGTAGTGTAGCCTATTAAGTATCAGTTCTTTTGTAAGAGTGATGCAAAATCTCACTTAAAAGCCTCTTTAAAAAGAAGAGGAATATGACATATTATTTTACTTTATGCTATCTCAGGGCAACAAAACAAATTTTTCAGTTTAATTCCTATTGGTAAATACAGTTCTCTCTCACAGAAAACAGATTTTTCAGGGATTTTGTTGGTGGAGTCAATATTGTCCAAAACCAAAGAGCTTGGAACATGCAGTAAATTAGGGATTTAGTAGTTTTGTCAGTGGCAGTCCCTTGCCAGTGAGAGTGAGTTGCTTTGGACGTAAAGCAAACTTACAATTAAGTATGAACTAAAGATATAATACCAGGATCTATGAGCACCAGGAGAAGAAACAGAGTTTCCGTATGAGCATGTAATTTTCTCCTGTAAAGAATTTCCTAATATAAATTTCATTTATTCAGTGGTCTTTTGTTAGCGATGAAGAGGAACCTAGTTTATTTTTTAAAAAAGAAACAAAAAGACACTTTATCAGAAAGTAACTGCTTCATTTTTGTAAGTGCTTTCTAGCAGAGGCAGCTCTAAGAAGTGTTTGCTTTCACTGAGAACCTTGCGCATTTGTTTCTTTTCTGTATTTCAAGATTTTATTTTAGCTGTAAACTATATAAACTGTGTCTAACAGCCACGGTGGTTTTAGTCTCGTTAAAAATAGAACAAAGCTTTTAGCATTTCTAAGCCTGTCAGTTGGATTCCTTCCTTGCTAGATGATTGAAAGACAACAACCATGATGCATTGAAATTTCTACCATAATAAATGGCAGTCTGGTCCAAAAAGTACATACTGTGGAATATACTTTCCATTTTTTTCTGTGCAGAGTACTGGGAGACAGCTAAATTCTTGCAGAAGCAGTTAGTTTCTACCAAGAGAGGACTGCATCTAGCAAGAGAAATTGAATTTGACATAGTCCTTTGCCAGATTCTGGATTCAGTAGTGTTGAAAACCCTGCTGATGCCAGTTTTGCAAAGGCCAGCCTAAGGAAGCTGTCTGTAATGCTTGGTGTGTGTGTGTGTGTGCTGTACAAGTGCTTTTGCTGAAGCTGTCAGCTAACATGGCATGCTCGCTCCTGCCTTGCTACAGAAAAGCTTTTCATGAGCCTTCTACCAGATACTGTTGGGGGTTGCTAATCGTGGTACAGCTCTTGCCAGATTCTATTTATTTACTTATTTTCATAGAGGAGCTGAAGAGCCACATTTTTGGGGAAACCCCTCCCACTGTCTAGTAGGTAACAGTAGTTTCTGATAGTAGTTGCAATGCAGGTAACAAGAGGTCACAGAACTGGTAAAAATCCTTAAAATAAATCTGAAACACCTTCAGAAAAATAACTTTCTGGCTCAGCTCTAGCAGTGTGTTGTATAACTGTGTCAGTTTATGTATTTAAGAAAGCTTTTTTTCTTGGTGTAGGAGAAGAAACACTTCACTGACTTGGGGCATGTACACTGTGGGATTTTGTTACTGACAAAAGGGTCCAATCCCCCAGGTTTTTGCTGAATTGAAGGACTTCCTGGTCAGTGGGTTATCAAAACCCAGGCAGGGGTCGGGAGAGAAGTTCCTCCAAGGTCAGACTGGCAAGCCTTTCTGCCTTCCCCCTGTATCATGGGATGTAATATAATTCCTGTGATTCGTTTCACAAATTCCCTGCCACTGCAGAGACCCAGAATGTGGACACAGGTCTGTCTTGGCTGTCAGTGTCTTTCGTTTTCTTTCTTGCTTTACTAATTTCTGGTATGTTGTGTTTCTCATAGCTATTGTGTATGCTGCATGGTGGGCTGGTAAGTCTGCTGAGGGTTTTGTGAATGTGTGGATAGCAATAAGTCTGTTCCATCTGCCAGGTTATTGCATGTTCTTGGTGATTTACAGCACTGAGGATTGGAGGTGCTGTGGTGTGTTGGGAGGAACATGCTGCTGCGTTTGCTACTCCTCTCCTGCCCAGCTGGGCTTGTTTGTTCCCTGTCTCTAGGGTTATCACTCCCAGTCTTGATAGCTGGTACTGTAAAATTAGGATTCCTGCAGTTAGTGGCTTTGCTACTTCAGGAGAGAGAGCCTGACTTTTGACAAAGCTGAGTGGCTTTATTTTAAGCCCTTGTTTTTACAAGCTCTCTCAGCAATGGGAATGCTAAAATTCTAGGTTCATGGTTACTCTGTTGATTTACTGAGCCTTTCACTTGGCTCTTACCTAGTCAAATGACTATAGTTAAGAGGCAGGAAACCTAGTTATAGGTCTTTAATTATGTAATATGTGGGTTGTGTGAGAATGTACTTTAAAGTTTTTTGCCTAGTGTGCAAAGCCTGTTTTTTTTTCTTATTTCTATGACATGTTAAGCACTGGCCCAGGGAAGATGTGACTGGAGCTGTGACAGAAGACTATAAAAAATACAAACTGTGTTTGAGTATACTTGAAATCACTTGCAAAACAGTGATTTTGGACAAACTCAAGAGCCTTGCTCTTCCTTCACAACAGTACTAGGGACAAATTTCCTCAGGCTCTAGGGTGTTAGCATGCTGAAAATATGTTATACCAAACAGGTATCTGCTAGGGGACTGTGCTGCTGTATTTAGCGACTAAGGAATCCAGTGATTTAAATCTTCTAAGAAAGCAGCGTCATGTGCATTACTAACTGATCTAGACTGTGGAGTTTGGATTAGAGCTTGAACATTGGTCTGGATCTGTCAAGTGGATTTCTTCCTGTAATAGCATATGTGTTTACCTTCATAGGACTAAGAGTAAAATTTGAGTGACAGAACAGAAACTCTGTGGATGGTTGTGGATACCAGTAAGCCGTAGGAAAGTTTACTTAGATGAATAGCTGGCTGCTTGGAACTTGCCATAATAGGGTCTATTCTCCTACTTGTACATTTAATGTTTTAAGTAAACCCAGGCTGCAAAGTCATGGTATGAAGAAGCATAGCTTAGAAAACAGTCCAGAAAATTACTTTAGATAAATGCAGATAGTCTTTTGTTTGGAAAGTGAAGAGTCATATAAAGCAGTCCTCAGAACAGATGCAGCCTAGTCTGTTTATTGCCCAAGAAAACTCCAGAAGCGTGTTAAGAATGGCAGTACTGGGTCAGATAAAGAAATGTTCATCTACCTCAGTGCTCTTTGTCAAAGGGTGACAAGTTGCAGATACAAAGAGAGTGTAATTTCTCAAAGTATCCCCTTCCTGCTTCTGGAGCCTGGAGCTGTGTCCACTCTTTCACAGCCCTTCAGTAAATTTTAATTGCTTCTTTTTCCAGATAAAGTACTTGAACACTTTGCAATAGTTTCCTTAGTTTGTGTTAGCAGAAGGTACTTCATTTGGCTTTACAGAAGTTGCCTGAACAGAGTAAAGCTCAGGTGGCTCAAGTAATGACTTGGCTAATTTTCTCTTTACGTTCAACTAGTTTTAAGCCATCTACCTGAGTGTGATAAAACACTGTCAGGTAGGCAGCAGGCTCCTCGTGTGGCAAGAGTGCCTCTGTGCAAACCGAGGTTATCTGCCTTGATAGTCTCTTAAGCCACAGTGGGACCCATCTGCATGTCTGACTTGACTTTCTGTTGTGCTGGACAGTGTACAAACATTAGAAGTATGTCATGATCTTAATTTGTCGCTGTGGGACTGCTGGCATGAGTACGCGTGACTCTTGCTCAATTGAACCTTTTGTTCAGGGGCATGGCTGTGTGGGTTTGCAGATGGCTACAGTAAATCCAAAACCAGGGACTGTCGTCTTGGTGGTCTGGATGTCCTTGGTCTGGCTACGCTCCCAGGAGCTTCCGAGAAGCTGTGCTGCCACTCATAGCCTTCCTTCATCTTGTAAACTTCCAGTGATTGCTGAACTTAGAAAAAGTTGAAGCTTTCAATAAAAGGGGATTTCCAGACCTCTTGAGAAAGCTACTCTGTCTCTGCTAATGTCAGGCCCCTTTCTTCACAAAGAAAGAGGGAGAAGGGAAGTACAGATGATATTTTGTTATTTGTACTTTCAAGTCTGCTTCCTCCCTTCTCTAAGCCCTGTTTACCTGTATGATTATCTTGAATAACTGACTGGATAACCTTTGCTGAAGGAACCTGGATGAGAGCAGTAGCAATAGAGTAGTAGCAACACGTTGGTGAGCTTAGTAATGCTTTCTCATGCTGATAAACTCTTCTGAGCTGAACTGCATGTGGGAACAGTAGCACTTGGAGCCGAAGAAGTGATTAAAGAGCACATGTGCAGATGGCAGAGCTGCTATAGTATATGGCTGTCTGATTCTCTGATTAAAAGATCAGATTTAATGTTTTCTTTGATAACCGAAATGCTTATCGTGCTACCACAAACAGCAGCAAACATTTTATGTTGTAGTTGAAGGAGTGCAACTTGAAAGGCTTGGTTATAGATTGAAAAATAAATCCAGATTGTCCTGGTTACTGATATGCAGAGATAACACTGTCTATGAGTGGACTTTGGCTCTTAATGTGATGCAAGTGTGTCGCATTTTGCATTTGCAAAAGGACAGTGAAATTTAACTTGTAGTGACAATGATGTGTTTGGCTATGCAATATGTTAATGCTTTAAAGAACTCTGTAAAAAATAAACCCTGCTTCAGATCTTTCTAGCACTCTTGCTAGTCACTCAAATCATCCTTGGTCACAGATGCTGACTAACAGAGAAAATAGTACATGCAAACAAAGTCAGCGAGGGCTAATGCCCAGCTAGCTTCTAAAAATACTACAATAGCTGGATGGCACAGTAAGTTAAGTAACATGCTTTAATTTCATATTGAGAGCATTTATTGGAAGAGGAGGGAGAGCTGGGGATTAAAACATGGAGCAAACACATGATTTACCCAGATCCCAGTGTCAGCAGCAGCAGAGGGGGCTGGTGATAGACCAAAACAGGTGCCCACCTTGCTGAGGGCGTCAGCCACAGCCCCAAGCTGGAGACCGACAATGAGGCCACTGGCATGGAGCAATTATGTAACTTTATTTTTTTCACTTTCTTCGTCTAACCTTGTTCCAGTATCTGTGTGAGCCCTGCTGCAGCTGGCTAAGTGCCACTGTTTGTGCACAACGGACACAAACAGATTCTGGAGGGTCATGTGAAACTACCCTGAGCTCTTTAAATCGCACCGCCTCTACCTTTTCTCCTCCGCTGCCCACATTGCTTTACCAGGTGTGGCTTTGTTTATGCATGTCTGCTGATTTACTTTAGCACCTGGGTTTGAGCTTGCCCTCAGTGCCCGGAGGAAACCTTTGGTTCCATGCTTTGCTCCAGCTGCAGAAGTCCGCAGACCTTCTGAGTAGAGGATTCAACCTAAAGAAACAGGCAGGGGTGTCAGCTTTGTAAGGGCAACACCAGCAATCATTAGTTGTTGAAACCTCTGCTTCTGAAAACTTTGATATATCTTACATGACTTTGGCTTAAGCTTTGTGAATGAGGCCCGTGGTTCTTAGCATCTTCTGGTACAGCTGTAAGGTAATTCCAGAGAGGATGAATCTTATTTGTGTAAGTTATTGACAATTGCTAGTTAAAAATTTCTGTTTTGATTGAAGTTATGTGCTTGCAGCCAGCTGTGAGCCTGAAATAAGGTCTTCTCAGTTAAGTGTTTGTGTGTTACTGCTGTGGGAAACCCAAAGGTAAAAAGATGCATCTTGGCTACATCTCATCCTCTGTTAGTATATAGTACTGCACAAATCTTGCCTTCCACTAGGGACTTTTATGTCTTGAGACAACTGAAAATACACTTAGCTATGTAACAAAGAGCTTATAACTGGTTTTCCTGTTCTACCATTGGCTTGTGTTGGGATGCCCTGTTGCTCTTTCCAGCTGAGAGTCGATATGCAACTGCATCTACCTGTCAGATGCCTGGACTTGTTCCTGGGAAGTGGAACTAATGCTGCTAAACAGTGTCAGTGGAGTTTTAGCTACCTGGTAAAAATATATGATGTTGGAATTGCATGGGGGAAGTGCAGAAGGAAAGCTCTGCACTAGGAGGAACGATGTTCTGCTGCTTTGTTCTCCATGCCCGCCTCTCAACCTTTGTACTAGATTTGAAATAACTGAAGAACAATTGACTTCAGCTTTAAGTTTTCACTGAAACTTTTCCTAGATGAACATCTCCATCCCCCTGATGTCCTTGGAGTATTTGAAAGAATTATGTTAAACTTTCTGGGGAGTAGACTCTTGTTTGGTATGTGCTTTTCACTTCCTGCAGTGGCCTTCTCATGCTGGAGTCCCAAATTTCCTGCCTGAAAATTAAAATTGAGATGTTGTGAGCCAGGTTACTGCTGGCTGTGTGGTATCCCAGAGGAAATGAGATAGAACCAGTGAAAACGACTAGCCCTCCAGAAGTGGTAATAATGTTAGGATGTGATACCCTGCGGTTGCAAGGGATTAGACAGAGACAGGAGCTCACAAGTTGCTTGTTCCTAACACATACTCAGTTAGCTCCAGTGAAAGAGCTAACATTCTCATGTTTTGAGAAAGTAAAAGCAAATACAGTCATGCTGACAGAAGTTCTGGTTGTTTTCTTGATTCTTAAGAAGCAACAACAAAAACTTGTGATATTAGTTAGATGTGGCTCATGAAACAGCCACCAGTGACATGAAAATCAGTGACAAGGATGTAAAGAACTATAGAGGGAAGTAGCCAATACGGAGGCAGAAGGTGAGTGGTCCCACTTGTATCTGGCATAGATAGATGGATGCCATATGTATCTTATCATATATTGTTTACTTGTTAAAACCTCCCTTAGTCATACCACTGTAGGCAGTTCTTGTCAGGAGCCTGTGGGCTCCTGAATTGATCCCTGATGGTGGAGGCACCCAAGAGTGGCGCGTCAGTACTAGAATCAAAGCTCAAGTATCTGCTGTTTGAGGCAGTCTCTCTGAAGAAGAGATAATATAATTTATTTCATATCCTGCATAACTATATGTAGTTTGTATCCCCAGACACTACATCCGTTATGGTTTTAAGTATTGGCTTATATTCTGTAAGCTGGAAATGTTGAGCTTGGAGCTCAGTTGCACATAGTTGAATTGCTGCTCACCGTGTGCATGTTACTGCTCTGCCATAATTACATTGTCATTTGCCTTGAAGGTGATTCCTATGTTTTGACATAAATGTGTGTCATGCTGTTTTGTGTTTATCCCACAATTTGGGTACAGCAGGAACATGTATACAGTCACGTATATCACTGCAGCGCGGTTTATGGGCAGTGATATATGTTAAGGTAGTCAACTTCATGCACTTGCTTCTGTTTTTCCATACCCACCCTTAACTCGTATATTCAAAGGTATGCCAACTTAATAAAGCTGTGTACCTGCTTTAAATTTCCTTCTTGCACTTGTACTTCTAAAACTCTGTGTAGCTTATCTTGCTTTTCATATTATATTTCAATTTTCCTGCTTTCTCTTAGTCTTTGTTTTTGGCAAGTTCTGTGAGAAACTGTGGTATTTTAGATTTAGCCAAATTCAGTTTGTGTTAAAACTTCTTGAAACTTGATCTTCTGAGAGTTCTAGTATGGAAAAAAACCTCCAAAAAACAGGTTGGCATCCAGAGCCATGGATGTTTATCTAAACTGAACTTCTGATTCCTCTTGAGGTTTGGTAGTCCACTACTGAATCTGTTTCAGTCCAGTTAATTTGTTACAAACCCCGAAGCCACAGACTTTGAATTAAAGAAAACAAAGCCCCAAGCCTCCACGTAATTTGACACAAGAAGAAACTTTTGTTAAACTAAGAAGTGCATTACATCACTGTTTCACAGTTTGAAATGCAATGCTGTTGTACAGATGAGCCAAAAACATAGTTATTGATTCTGGATTCATGCCACCTGTGTTAATGTGATAGTGGAGTGTCGCCCTATAATCTTCCCCCCCCTTCTCTAGCATTAGTTTCTCCTTTCAGAGGTATGGCAGGGAACTTTTTTGTATTGGTGGTTTGGCTCTGTGCAATGTAGCTTACAGGGAGTACAGAATGCCTTTTTTAAATAAGATTTTCTGCTCTTCTGTTTTTAGGACAATGTAGATCAGACTTCGGCTCATGGTCGACGGGATCTGGTGGAACCCAGTTTCCAAGAAGCATCGAACCGCATCTCCCTGAATCACCAGGGTAAGGAACGGTGGATGGGGAATCAGGCTCCTCGGGGGAAACCCAGGGCACTGCATATGCAGAAGGAGTTTTAGCTCCATGTTGCTGTTTCTCCTTCTCATTAAAAACAACCAAGAAAACAAACAAGTAAGAAGTTCTGGATGGTTGGAGGAGGAATGCTGAGAAACAGTGTTTTTGTCACAACTGTCCTGTAAACTATGGATGAAGACCACAAAGAACTTGTGGTGTGTCTCAAACCTTGCAGCCGAAATTGGGATTGCTAGCCTGGTTGGCAGGTATATTCTCCTGATTTTGGTGGGGGATGAGGGAAGTACTGAAATTGAATTCAACTTTTGTAATGTTGAAGTTGCATTTGAAAAATCTTTGATTGCTACAAGATGGGTTCAGGGCTCTGGCTCAACTTCAGCAGTAGGAGAAAAAAAAAGTATGTTCACTTGCTTTGCATGACAGAAATCAGCTCATTTGGGGAAAGGAAGTCCTGAACTAGATGTTGTAAAATAAACCTTAAAAGTCCTTGCCAATTTCCACCCATTCAGATACTTGAAAAACAGACAGTTACTATTATAGCGGGAGTTTTGAGCTCAGCTTTATTTATTTTTTTTGCTTTGAAATAATTAATAATAAAGAGTGCCATCTTAAATAGTGAATCCCCTTGCTCTCAGGGTTTGTGATGGCTTAATTTGGAACCGAGTCCTGGAAGGTCATCTTCTTTTCCCCAACGTTGGACACTTTTAAGATTCAGCTGGACAGGGTGCTGGGCCATCTTGTCTAGACCATGCTTTTGCCAAGAAAGGTTGGACCAGATGGTCGTTGAGGTCCCTTCCAACCTGGTATTCTATGATTCCGTGATTCTTTGATTCTAATGTTGTTTCTTCAGTGTAACAGCCATTGGTATTGCAGTCAGCACAGGGCTATTGAAACAAAGTAGACCACAAGCATATTACTTAAAATGTTTACCAAATATGACATACTTAACTTTTCCTTTAAAAATCCAGCTTCTTTTGTTTCCAAGGGCAGCAAGACTGGAATTTCATGACTTGTAGATCATCAAGACTACTTAAATTTCACAAACAAGTCTCAGAATATCATGAGTATTGTATTTTAATTTACTCCCTCCTCCAAGTCTTCCAGTTGTTTAAAGCTTGCCTTTCAGTAGAAAATAAAAGATAACCAGTTGTCATGTTATTCAGTCTAAAATTTGTAGTAGCACAGTGTGTTGTGGTATGCTTGCAAAACAGTTTATAAATTCAATTTTTCATTCCTATTGGAGCAGTACTGTTGCATTAATTTCACCTACCTTGGGGTGTGCAAATCCTTGAGCAAATCTGTAAGGTGACTTCGGAAGCTATTTGTGAATATCCCCCCTTAATCAAGGGATTTTGGGGGGGAACACATCCTGTGTGGTCTAAGTGAATGTGTTAGATTGAGAGTTTATGTGGATGCTGCTTATGAAGTCTGAACATTCATTGAAGAGATGGGTAGTATTGCGTTTTGATGGCAAAATGCTAACTTTGTAGCCTGACATTTTCCTTATAGAGCAAAACTTCCTTTTCAGATCCTCTTCCTCTGTCCATAGTCTGGTACTACAGAAGGATCACCTGATGTGTGTCTCTGCCTCAGATACTTTGAGACAGATGTCTGTGTGCAAAACTGGTCCAGATTAATTTAGGGAACAGTTAGCTTTAGAGAGGATGTTTTTCATATAAACAGGCCGTTTAAGGCCCGTTTATAAAGACCCTGTTAATGTTTTTCCCAGTAGATTCTGAAGTAAAGATCACTTTTACACCCACAAATTACTTGGAATTTTTTCCTACGTTAGCTATCTGACAGCAATTAAATCCAGTCTTTCTAAAATCTTTCTGATTTTTTTGCTGAAGTATTTAGCACATTATTAGTCTTGGCTGCTTCTGTGACCATGAAACGCTGCTATGTTGGTGGTGTGGATTAAGAACTGACATGTGAATGCCCAAAGGTAGCCTTGAACGCTGAGCTGGGCTGTAGCACTTGTGCAGTGTTGGAGGGAAGCAGGATGCCTTGCAGGCATGACTGACACCTGCTGCCTCGGTACCTTTTTGAAAATGTAAATGGCCATAAACATGATATTATGTCATGTCTTGGGTGTTTATTCTGTCCAAGTGTGAGTGTCTACACTCCTTCACAGTGTATGAAATACACATTCTTGTCCAAGAACTTGAAAGTACAAGTATTTTAAGAGCTGCCACATATTCCAGTAACTGATTAGTGAATAGTACATAGAAAAATACGTGAAGAGCTTCAAAGGGAGTTGTGACATGATCTGAACTAGCTCCCATGAAGTTGTATTAGTCACACAATAAA
The DNA here is from genome assembly GCA_013401335.1 of Brachypteracias leptosomus. Classification (NCBI taxonomy): domain Eukaryota; kingdom Metazoa; phylum Chordata; class Aves; order Coraciiformes; family Brachypteraciidae; genus Brachypteracias; species Brachypteracias leptosomus. The sequence continues at coordinate 268,149 of VYZX01002482.1, read as the reverse complement.
TAGGAAGACTAAATTGTTAACATAAAATGTTTTTTTAAGTTCTATGGCAGCTGTTTGCATCAGGTTTTTACTCTTAACTAAACTGTATTACCAATTACTTTCTATTAAAGCTTTGCTGGTACTAACTTTGATTAAAAACTTAAGAGTAAACCTATATCCAGAAGTAACTTGCAGGACCACTGCTTGCGTTTAATAAATGAATCTGTTTGGTGATTTATCTTGATTACATTGATGATAAAGATATTTGCAACAGACTTTGGCAAATTTGCTTCCAGTTACATGCATGACTTGCTGACTTCAGCTTATGCTGACTAGCAGATCTAAAGCTTTTGTTCCTGTGTTTCGCAAGACTTTTAAGGAAAACTGATAGGCTTGCAACAAAGCTGGTTTAATACATATTTAACGTGAGCAGAAATTGTGGAAGGATTAGAACTGACTAAAATATTTCATGTGTTAGGTGCTCCCTGCTTTTTTCCCTTAAATGCTGCAACTGAACTTTGAGTAACCATACTTACAATGTTACTTGATGTATACACTCCAATTCATTCCTGACCACATTGCTCAGTGAGAGCAGCAGATTTGCCAGTTTCTGTTGAACATTAACTTATAGCCCTTTACTTTGCACTGGGAGAGCTTTGGTACAAACACTTGCAGTTCTGAAACAGATCCTGCTTTCCATGGCCTATAAAAATGGTGATTAGCTTCCTCCCAGGCATCTGAATCCCTTCAACACAAGCTGGAAAAAGAGCATTCAAGTGGAGACCGAGATATCCCTGCCAACTGTCCCTGCATGAATAAGCTCTTTCTTGTGAAGGGTATTTCAAGTACATGTTTCCTGCTGAATCAGTCTTTTTACACAAGCAGATGCTTTATAACTGTTCAGCTTTTTATTTTAAAAGAATATCTTGTAAAGATTGGGGAGCAGAGAATACTTTTTGTCAAGTGAGGAGCCTTTAAAATAGGCAGGTTTCATATGAAACAGATGTAGAAAGTTGAGTGCAGATGGACTATAGCATTTTTTCCTAGAAGTAGTTCAATAACTGCTTATGTGTAGGTATGCTGATAAACTTGCTTACTTTAACAATAAGTATTTTTATATCTAAGCCTTTATTTAGTATGCACTTCTTGGTAATTCTGCTAGTTGGGCAAACTTCATGAAGGTAACAAAGGCAGAGAACAGGAACTAGAATTTCTTACCTCTATTCCCCAAAAGCTACTTCATAAATTAAGTGCAAAAGGAAAGAGAAAGCTTCAGCTGAGCACTACTAATATTCACTGATGTCAAGGAATAGATACACTTCAGCTACCTATTGAAAGTTACAAAAAGTTAACAACATTTAGCCAGCATTTGGCATTTAATAAACATCAAGTCAAGTATTTCTCGAGCAGTCCTTCCAGAAGTTGCAATAAAGCCTCTAGGCTTGGAGAAGAAAAATATGTCTAAACTATGTGGCATTTTTTGAAGAGTTAAGGAAGGACATGAAGAAACAATCAAAGTAATTATTTACCATCTTGAAAAACACCAAGAGAAAGAAGAAGTGAGAGCATGCTTAAGACGAGACAGGTATTGTTATTTTTCTAAATTTCTTCCCTTTAAGAGTAGAGTGTGGACATGAAGGAAACTGGCCTCCCCAGCCATGTCTCACTTTGCAAAATATTTAGCACTTACAGATGTTTAATATTTTGCAATGACAGATTCTCTGCAGTGTGTAGTCTACAGCTTTTGTACCGTGCCCAGTAGCAAGGGGCAGAGCTGGGGACCATAGAGGTGATTTTAGTTAAAACACCTGCATTCACATGGAGATGCTGTTTGGAAGCCTTTCCTAGAGGTGATGGGCTCTAGCCTAATGTTCTCCCTTGCCTGTGTCAAAGGATGCTGCTGGTTCTCCTCTCTCCCCAAGCACCCTGTCATTGCAGCCTCTGTTCCTCTTGGTTGAGTGCACTGCTTTGCAGTGCCACCAAAGTTAGCCTTGAATGTGTCTCGGTAGCAAGACTTCAGTCCTACGGATTTCCCTGTGCTGCCTAGGAGTGGCCTTGCCATATGAAGTATGAGGGCAAAATACACCCTGCTACAGAAAACCATAAACCCAACTGAATTAGTTTATTCTTGGACTTCAGGGAAGTTTAACCTGCCAGCCATGCCATCGCTGTTTCTCATCTTGCTCTGTACTTCTGGGTTTTTCTTTGTTGAGGCATGTTTGGGAGCTCATTTTTCTGTTTGTTTTTCTAGCAAGCAGCAAATAGTGCCAACTCTAGTCCCAGCCCTGAAGTTTATGAGCAGTACCTTTTATTGGTACTTGATGTGTACTTCTTGAGATTGTGTAGCTACTTCTTATTCAGGATTTTGAAACCAGGCATAAATAAGATGCATTCTGTTACCTTGACTTTTAGTGGAAGTATTAGGCATACAATTCTGGCACTTTCTGTATGTGTGTACTTGCGGGGTGTCAGCGTCTCTACAAATGTGTTTTGCCATAAGTCTGTGATGAAAGATTTACCTTCCTTTTCTTAATGCATTCGTGTGTGGCCTTCCTCTCCTGAGGCGCTCTCAGCGTGTTGGGCTCAGTGCTTTTTGTCACAGCAGTTCACAGACAGAGCTGAGTTGCACGTTGTGCCATCTCTGGCTCTATAGCCAGGGTGCTTCAGCAGCAGAAAGAACACAGTGGTACAAGTTGTTTTATCCAACAGCTGTCCTTTGTCAACAGCCGGCTCATCTTTTGGTGTTTCCTGGTTGCTCATGGTAGGAAATCTTGCCTATAATGAGGCAATGAAGATGCTGTGGTTGCAGCTCAGTTGGCATTCGGTTTCCTGCCTGCCATGTGCAAACGACTTGTTCCCGCTGAAACTGGAAGGATCCAGAGCCAGCTTGCATTGCACTGCAGCTTATGCTCAAGGTAGATGCACTCCTGTACCTCACTAGTAACTAATACATTAACATTTACAGAGATGGTAAATGTCAGCAGTGGTGGAAGCTACCCTTCTAGCACGCTACCTGGCTCTGAAAAATACAAGCCTGTGTAAATTTGGGCAGATTTTTGAATGAGTATTGGCTTAGATGAAGTATTACGATGCCTAAGATTTAGCCCAGATAAATAACCTTGTGTGGCTTTCTTTTTACTACTTGCTTTTCATATCTTTTCTTTTGCATCTGTCTCAGGATAGGCATGTGAGGTTAAGATGATTTTGTTATTTGTTCTGTAGCTAAGGAGGAGCATGTTTAGTAACAGCCGGTGCTACTTCTGATATGCTTCAGTTGTGGGATCTGGCTGGGATGAGTTGGTTATTTGGTGTATCAGAGCTAACCCATGTTTTTGCAGAATCCAGCTGGTACTGAATTGAAGATGTGGAGTGAAAAACAGATAATCTTGTTTGTATTGCGGAGACGATGCTGCCAGACATTCATGAATTCTCTTGCTTTGTATAAATGTTGTTGTTGTCGTCCAGCCTTAGAAAAAAACACCATTAGTGCCAAAAAGATTTACACTGAGTACCCTTACAGAGAGAGTGGAGCCCCTGCTTCCTGCCTAGCTCATTACAGTACCTTTGTCTTGTTTTGGAGAAGGCTTCCATTATATTTGGTGATGAATCTTGTTAGCACAGCTACTAGGAGGACACCCATAATAGCTGTGTAGAAGTTTAACTTCCCTCATTATATTAGTTCCCAAACCCTTGGGCTGACAGACCTCTGGAGGAAAAAAAAAAAAAAAAAATATTAAAAGAGAACACAAAGAAGGTTGGTATTTAGTACAGATAATTTCAGAAACATGCAGCAAGCTACAGGAAGACAGACTAACTGGTTTTAGCAGGAAGACTATAGGTAATAAGACTGCTAATGAAGATTGAGTGAAATCAGTGAAATGAGAAGAAACAAACCAAAAATGGCTTAAAATGTTTGCATGTTCAAAGAATCATATTTGCAGATGACTGATGGATTTTATTCTCTTTTTACTGATATCTCATAGTTGACAAGCATGGGAATTTAAGACTGTTTATAATCTCTCAGGATTCAGTGTGTCCTTTGAGTAGATTTCTCTGACCAGGTAGGATTCAGTGCAGAGAAGAAGCACTCTGTCTTGATTGTCTAGGGTGTGACATGGTTTGCCTTGGGGCCTTTATTCATTGGAAGTTTTACAAGTGAAGATGTAGAAAATATTCAGAATATTAAAGTAAGCCTAAAGCAAGAAGTGTTATAATATTAAAAATTAATCTTCCCTATTTATGTGACTGCCAAAGTAAATTTTAAGCCAATTTTCTTCTGTGATCATGGAAAAATGGTGAAGTCACCAAGTTTGCAGTGAACTTCTTGCCATGTTGGGGGGAGATGATTGCTGGGGCAGAGCGGTTGGATTGGGAGAGCAGGTGAAGCTGGACTGGGGAGTTGGTTTCCTTGCTCCAGATAGTCCATGACACATCATACCTGTCCATGTGTAAAGTGCGTGTGTGTGGTTCATACTGAAGATCGAGGGATTGTGTTCTTCTACCTTCTATTTCGGGGTGGGGGGAGGGAGTAGATTCACAAAATGTGAATTTAGGGTGATTAGAAGATCATTTCTTGTTATTGTTAAATTCTTGTCTAAGGCTTTGGGAGGGAAAGTTGTAAATTGGGCATCTGGGTGGTGTGATTCTGTTGCTTCTTTCCAGATCCTTCTCAGAGCAAGAGGGCATTTACCACCCTCACTCCTTAGGTGTTACCTATTGGAGGGCAAGTTAGAGTAGTACTAGTGAAGTGATGACTCCATAAGAAACTCACCACAAAACAAACACGGAGAGGGAGACACTTTGAAATAAATTATAAAATCCAACGTCCTTTCTAATTCACTTTTGTCTTTAATACTAAAGGATGTGCGTTTCCTGCCACTGCTAAAGCAGAGCTAAGACTGGCTGTGGGAGCAGTTGTCATTTTGCATCCTTTGGCTAGGAGATGCAAGGGATAGCCTAGGGGTGTCCCCTCTTCTCGTCTAGTGGTTTGCACTTGGGCAGCTTGTGGAAGACTTTCAGTGCTGGAGCTATGACACAAGAAGCAGCTCAGGAAGATGGTTCGCTTTGGGTCAGTCGGTCGGGGCCAGGGTGTCCTGAGGTAGGGGCATAAATGTATTAGTCTCTTACGAGTGTCCGCTCTGTTAGCGGGAGGCGAACGTTCCCATCATGTATTTGTTTACTGTTGGCCCGCTTCCCTGGAGGTATATCAGCTCAGCGAGGTGATGTCGTTGGCGGCACAAGTACTTTCTGTGCTGGTGTGGCTCCTCCGGTTGTGTCGGGGCAGCTGACCGCTTGCCGAGCGCCTGTCTGCTGGCAGCATGATGCAGCTGCCTCAACGGTGACTGCCTGGGAGGAGCAGCACCTTGCATGGGCTCGGAGAGGCCTCCCCAGGGAAATCAACCTTCAAGTCCTTCATGGAGATGATGTCGTTTGGGCTTTTCATTGTGGGAGTTTGAGCTCATGAATCCAGTGCTTCTCTTGGAAATGGTGTGCTTGGGGAAGTTCAGATACCAGAGGGAAAACAGTGTCTCAGTATCTACTCATGATGAGGTCCTTCCCCCAGGAACCTGAGCTAAGCTCATTTCTTGTGTGCTTATCTCATGTCTTTATGAGAAAAAAAGTCCAAAATCTGATGGATAGTGCTCTCTCTGCTCTGGAAAGGTATCTCCTTAGCAACTTAAGTCATGCCCATCTTTTCTGTAAGCAGATTGCTCAAGCAGCCAAGTGCGATAGTATGTTCCAGTATGTTTTTATTGTTTTATATACTGATTTATTTACTGTCCAACAAGTATGGGGAGACTTGTGATCTTAGGTTGTCCTCTGCCTCCTAGGTCACATATTTCTTCCATTTCAGTTAATGGTCCGTAATGGAGCTTAGTGATCTGAAATGCCCTCTTCTTATTTAAGCAATACAAGTTAAATGTAAAATCTTGGGGTGGACTTACATGTTTTCTGAAATAACTTTTATTCTCATGATTTCTCTTGCAACCTGATTAAATCTGTTCTGTCAAAGTGTTAGGAGAGTGGAAGAATGGAAACTAATACTATCAGCAAAGGCTCTTTTGGTGGCTGCTGAATGACATTTTTAACGTGTCTGGGTTGTGAATTCTTGCCTGTGCCACTCCACCATCTTTCTGCACATTCTTGGTTCTACATATTCTTCCTTGTTAGGGGGCATGTTGTAATTGTTTTTGGCTTTATGTAAGAAGCTTTTGAACCTTTCAGTGAAGATGTTATAGCCAAATGACAAAACGTGGCTGCGGAGACTTAAATAGTCTAATGAGCTTTCCAACTAGGTATGTTGATCTATTATGTAGCCTAGTTTTTAATCATGCCATAACAGTGACAGTTGTTCAGTAAAAACAATATCTCCACAACATCAGAATATTAACTTCAAATTAACTGAAAACCTAAATTTTTTAAGGCAGTTTGACATGTGAACGGGGAAGTGTACATTTAGAGATGGAAACAATCCACACTCAACTGCAGCTCTACTGCTGTTATGAAATACTGCTTAAAAGAATATTTTCAAAAGCGTAAGTATCTGTAATTTCTGAGATGAAAGTACAATGTCACTATGCAAGGTCATCTTTAATGGAGAGAGCTGCCTTTCAGTATCTGATTACATGGAAAGCTCTAGGGCGCTAATCTGGTTTCATGACTGTTGTGTTCAAGTCTGAAATAAAGTTATCCTGCTTATTCAGACATTTAAGAGTGTCACCTATAAATAGATCGGAAATTGATTGCCATTTATCTGCAATGCATGTAATGTTTGAAATTACTGTGACTGATGAAGGGGGGCTATTTTCTTTTTAAAATCTGCCTACTTTGGTAAAACCTGTATCAAGAGCACAGTGTTAGTGTTAAGTCTCTGTGCTTTCTAAAGGCGACGAGGGAAAACAGATCCCCTTTCCTATGAAACCTGCTTCCAAGATTATAGTAGCAGTCGTGTGGCAAAGCGGAGGCAATTGTAATGTCAGAAGCTGTTCCTGATTTCTTGAGATTGGCTGGATTTGAGCTTTGCACGAAACCTTTTAACAGCCTTAGCTCACCGCTACATTTAGCAATTTTGGGACTAAATATAATTTTTATTTTTTTAGCCCCAGAATGAAATCCATTTAACTTCCCCAGATAAAGTCCTGAGTTACTCCCACCCCCATTTTAAAGCACACTGAACTGTGTCCTATCTCTGATCAGCCATACACCTTTGATCTCTCTTGTGATGGCAGATGCTTTCTAATAGCTGACACAATGCAGCTCTCTCATCTGCAAACAATTCTGAGAGATGTGTATTCAATTTTTAGGTTTTTGTTTTCCCCTGACCTTCAAGGTTATATTTTTGCTCTCTATCAAAGTAGTGAGAGGATGGAGAACAGGCAGTACAGCTCTTGGTTTCCTTCCATTGCTTGTCCTAACGATAAAAGTGTCCTAAGCTTTGGTTTCTGTCTCTTCTTTCCTGTGCCTCAGGTAAAGCAAAATATAAGCTAATTTACCTTTTATGATCTCTATCCTCTAAGAAGAGCTTTTATCGTCTTAGGAATGAATACAGAAATTCACTTTACTCCTTTTTTAAAAAATAAAAGTAATTGGATAAAAATATAACCAAACAAAGTCTAAATCTGTAGCATATCCAGAGCTATATGTTACAAGGGTGGGGTAAGGCTCATTCACAAGAGTAAAGTGAGGCATATTTGTGCTGCAGCAGTTCTGCTGGCAAAGTCTTATGCTGCTTTAGGATTCCTTATGATTCAACAGCTTGGTGCCCTCCCTTTTCAGTTGCTGGCTGGTCTTAATTAGAGGAAGAATTATAAATGCTAAACAAAAGTTGGCTTTGTGCATAAAAATCAAATCTATTTTGAAAGTTGGCTGACACTATTACAGCAAATTTAGGTTAAGCAGTGTGGACAAGTATAGAATTAATTTATGGGTTTAGTATCCTTTTCTGCATATTAGAACAATTTTCAGAAGCTTATGTACTAGAAAGCTGTGATTGTCACATAAAGATGTAATGCATCTTACAGCTAAGAGGAAAATACCCAATTCAAGTTACAGATTAAACATCATCTTTCTTAGAAATGCCTTTTCTAATCTGTTTATAAAAGAGATTGGTTCTGCCAGATGACTGGGAAGTTGAGGACCATGGATTTTAAGTTTTTTCCAGCATGGGAACGTACTTCCTTTTGTCGAGACAAGTTGCACTGGAAGGTACTCATGGTCTGTATCAGCAAGTATAGCTTAACTTAGTTATGTCAAGAATAATATATATATACTGTGAGATATCTGAAAAACTGGATGTAGCTAAAAATACCTGGCTAATAAATGTCTTTGGCGTTGGGTGAACACGAAAGGAGGCTTTCTTAGTGCAAATTTAGGTATCAACATGATTTTCTATGTTTAAAAAATGATTAAAGGTTCATGACTGAAGTCAGACTTAAGATAGCAGGAGCAGTGTAGAACGGTACAGGGTTTGATTACAGCAACGTGCTGGTTCGTTCTGCAAACCCTGCAGAGTGCACTGCCTGGACCACAACCAGTCCTCACTGGGAGAAGGTGATTTGAAGGCAAGGAGTGACCTCAGGCTGGCTGCCTGCTTTATTGGTAGCAGGGTCTTTGTTGGGGCGACAGTTCCTTTTTCATTCATTCTGGAAGTTGCGTGGAGTAAGAAACCTCTGAGGTCTGCACTGCAGGGTTGCAGAGATTCTTCCACTCATATGTGAATGAGTGATTGTGAACTATTGCAGTTAATGATGGCAGCGGCAGACCTGAGTGCCATGTGTTGTTAGTTAACCATCTATGCCTCAGGCAGCTATAAGCTGCTCAGAATAATTGGAATCACTCAAGGTTTTGATGAAACTGGACTGCAAAAATGGTTGCAGGATACTGAGGAGTGAAGGTTTCTTCACATAAGTGTGCAGAAGCAGTGATGGGCTCTCCACTCAGGAGCCCCCAAGCAGGAGCTGGGGAATACTTGCTGGGGTTGGCCACTGTGCCTGTGTGGAATGGGGTGAAGAGTTAGAAGCACTTGTTCGACAAATGAGCTGCTACATGCCATGAATTAAGTCACCGTAGATGTCCACCTACCATTTCCTCATCAGCAAAATGAGAATATTGTTATTGCAAAGCCTCTCTCAAGTATGTGCTTCAGATCTACTTTGTCGTGTGCATGCTATTTTTGAAGATGAACTCCTGCTTTGTTCATGATGTTGAGCCAGTTCTGAAGAGATGAAATCAAGACTGAACATACGTGAAATTGTATCCTAATATATAGAGGAAACCATAGACTTGTTGCTTTGACATGGTGGGTAGCATTTCTGTCGATTGACTTGTTTTGTATGCAGTGTATGACATGGAAGTGGTGAAAGATAATTCAGCTTCTAAGTACTATAAATGTGCTTTGATTGAAGGTGCATAATTCTTGACTCACAGTAGGAAGAAGGTCAGTGAATTAAGCTGAAGAGTAGTTGAAGCTTTCTCCTTGTGCATATGGGGGTTGAAATCAAAGTTGAGAACAGTGACCAGCTATTCAGGTTGACTGTGGAACATTTACTAAAAAGAATTTAAAAAAAAAAAAAAGGCATTAAATGTGGGATAAAGAGATAAGGGAGAAAAACCCTTGAGGCATAAAGCATGGTGAAAAGCCATGGAGTTACTTTAAGATGGTTTTAGCATGTAGCCAAAGTGAAACTATTGAAAGAAATGTAATTCATTTTCATTACTGTAGGAGCCAAGATGTCTAGTAATACAGTATTTATGTTTGTGGTAATATCTTTCCACCATTGTGTATCTCTTTAAACCTTCTGTTTAAAAAGTCGACCAAAGCAAACCAAAAAAACCCTCTCAACCCTCCCTCCATATGGCAATGGTGCTGAGCTGTTTGGGCCAGGATACATGCCTCCTGCTGTGTTAGGCTGGTGAAGTACTAAACAGAGAGATCTCTTTTCTGAAGAGCAAGTTTAGAGATTAATCAGACAGATTGTTGGCTCCAAGGCAAATTGAGACTATCGGGGAGAAATTTGTTGAAGGCACAGCTTGGGTGAATGCCTCCTTTCTTACAGTGAGGGTTTTTGAGCAAGAGGACTTGGTGATCATGGCGCTGATGACTTTGCCCTGAAAAAGATGTCCTTTCAAGTAGGCTGTTCTCAGACCATTTACATTCCCCAGGGTCTGGTGTCTCCCAGGGGTTTGGTGGTACAGCTGTGCTGGCACACTTCCTAATGTGCTTGTAATAGGAAAAAACCACTTTCTCCAGAGGAAGTTTATTCTGTTTTGACAAGTGAATGAAATGCGGCAGTAAAAGCATTCTTAGACACTTATACTGGGCTAGAAATACAGATATTTTAACAGGAAAAAGAGCTATGATTCTAAATCAGTTGAAGTGTGGTGTAATTTCTACTGAACTGGTTGTGAGCAACCTTTATTTGTATTTCAGGCAAGCGTGCAGACCCATATGGAGTGAGGGTAGTGAATTAAGGAAGTTAATGTTGAATGTTGTGTGTGTGTCAGCTCCAGACAGAAATTAGTCCTTTTGATGTTTGTGTTATACANCAACAAACCTAGAAAGGATAGGGAAGAAACGCTTTTATACTGTCAAGTTGGTGATTTCAAATCTGTGAGGTGGAAGAGAGATTTTTAGCATTGTGGGTTAAATGGCTTTTAAATAGGCTTGGATATAAGATCTAAGCTGATATAAGCAATGTGAGTAGTTTTCACACATTAATGAATGCCTGCCTGAAGAACATCAGTCAAAATACTTGGCATGTCTCATGCAGGCATCTAGATTACTTCAAGATGCATTTTATTGAGAGCATGTGGAGAGACAGAGTCTTCAAGTGCATCCTCAGTTTTGGAGGGGCCAACAGGCAGACTCACTAGTGCGGAGAGAATTGAGAGGTGTTGTTGACAGAGTGGACACTTTAGAGTTTAATATGGTAGAAAAGAGCATAAGTGCCTCTCAGTGACATGGTCCCCACTGTGTTGAAAGAAGAAGATAGTAGGAATCTGAAATTTATTTGAATCAAGTACAAAAGAAAGTGGTGTTTTTCAGCAGGTGCAAGAAAACTCTCAAAATTAGTTCACTGGAAGTTGAAAGGACACCCACCTGTGTGGGGTGTCTGCTCTGGATGAAGGACTGTTGCGGATGGAGAAAAGTTTGAAGCGTGTTCTAGTGCTTTACATAATGCATCAGCTCTTTGTGTGGGTCTTTCCTGTTCTTAAACCATATGTTGAGGTTTTATCCATTTTACGATTAGTTAAGTATGTATAGGTGCATAAACACACCAGAAAACAGAACGAACCTTCATTTGTTTTCTACTACGAAAACTGAAAAATATTTTTAGGTAGCTACATTCTGATGTTACGCTGCTGCTGCAGTTGTGTATTTGTCAAAGGAGGAAACAAAGTCCGTGCTTGTTTGTTTCTTTTTCTAGTCAGGTGGTCCTCGGGTTCATCTAATAAAAGATTGAGGAACATCAATGAAAATATGTTGTTATTCCAAAGGAAATTATTTTGAATTTTAAAAGTAAGGATAAAATAGCAAAAGATAATATTGTAGTGTTGCATTATTTATGCTGTCTGTAGCTTTCAAAAAACCTTGTGGTGTTAAGACTGCCTCAAAATGAACTGGAATGGAACACTTCTGCAACTCCGATTTCTTACATTGTCTATAAAGCAGATATGCTATGTTTGGGGCTTGTATTAAGCTCACTCAATAAGAGGGGGGAGGAAAAAATCAAATTTCGTAGCTTAGTAAAATAAACAAAATCTGTAGAAAAACAACTGTTGTAATTTAATGTCAGTTGTGCACTAAAATTTTTTCACCACGTTGCAGTATTTTAACAATAAACCTCAGTCATCACTGTCTTTGAAGTTAAGTGGCTGTGATAAGCAGTACAGTATTTATTTCTGTCTTTATGTAATATGTAAACACTGTGCTGCAAGTGGTTCATGACAGCACTTCAGTATGGCATGCTGTGTCATGTGAGGATACTTTAGAAATGCATCGTTTCAAAGCATCTGGCATTCTCGTGTTGAGGATGTAGAAGGTTGAGGCACTTTTCTTAGAGCCAAGAAGCTTCAATGGGAAGATCAATCTGAATTTGTTAATTTAAGTCTCTTTGTGCCTATTAAAAAGGATAAGATTTTGTCAAGCTAGTTGTATTTTCAGCTAAAAAAACCCGGACTTAAATGGGGCAAGCCAGCTAAACAAAAAAAATCAAAATATAGCATGAGATGTATCTAAATCTGGAGTTCTTAGCAGCAAGCAGCTGCTTAAGTAATTGCTGTATATAAGGTGTTACTGACCAAGGCAATTAGTATGTAATTTCATTAATGGTACTAAGATTGCAGTAACAATATTTAAGTTTTTCTGTCCAAATTGAGATTGTGGGCAACTTGTGACATGTACACAGGAGATTAGCGGCAGTGCAGCGTTAGGGAGCACCCCTGTCTGAGGGTGTTTGTAGCTGCCCCGGAATGTCTCTTAAACTGGCCACGTATCTTGTTAATGCTCCTAATTGCTGCACATCACTTGACAGTTTACATATACATCCACTTGTAAATTGTTATAAGCTTGTATGTTTGTAAGTTTATATATAAAGGACTTCACTAATTTTTATTATCTTTGCAATTCAGTTAGAAGCTTGCTGCTATTCAACAGCAAAAGAGAATTACTCTGTGTATGTTTTTGTGGTTTGTCCTTAAGTGGCTCAAAAATCCTGGAGAGCTCAGGCATAGTAAAATATTCCAACTCTCTCTGAAATCTCAAATGCTACAGATGATAGGTTTCTAAACTACAAGGTCTGCACCTTGAAGAGAAGTGGATGATGTGCCCAGCAACCACAGTTAGGTAGCTTCTATCCTCAAGAATAACCATAAGTATTCTTCAGAAGATGATGAGTTCTAGAGACTAGGTAAGAACAACAAAAAAAGTCAGAGAATGAATCTGGAGTATACTAAAGTCTGAATACAGGTCACCTCCAAGGCTAGAATGGCATGACTGAGGAATCATTCATTCAGGTAGCCGAAGCAGTGAAAGCTTGTTGCTGGGACACCAATGGGTATTACTACCACAGTGGTTAACCTGGAGTTGCTGACATTGTTAGAAAGCCATTGAGAGAAGTCCTTTGGCGCATTAAGGCTTTACAGCAACACTTTTGGCCTACCTTAAGGTCTGTCCTGTTCACACATTGTCTCTTTCTAGGCCTAAGGCTTTCTAGGTCTGTAAATATGTGGGTGTGCTTTTAGTGGAGGAACCAGTCTTCTCTGCTTTTTTGGGGCTGTATTTCAGATGAGTCTGGAAGAAATATAAATGTTTTTCTTAGGCCTAGATAAATTTAGGCTGATGAGATCACTCTTCATTGAAGATTGGAATGGTAAATTCAGGTTACTTTTTTCTTTTGCATCATTGCTAATCTCAGGTGATTGACCACAATGACTTGGGTTTTTTTCCTGGGTTTGGTGGGGGGTTTTAGGTTTATTTTTTAACCTGTTGGTTTGCGTATTGCTTTTTGGGTTTGGTTTCTTTTCCCCCTAAAGAAAAAGGTTGGCTAACAGGAGCTCTTGGAGTCAGCGTAGTCACAGCAGAGGGAAGTGTCGTGGATCGTTTATAACTGAGTGGTTTCCACATCGGCAGCGCGGGGTACGGGCGCCTTCAGCAGTGGCTCCACACCACCATTTGGGATGCGACTGCAGCAATATGCTCTGCCATCTGGGGAGCCGTGACAGGGCTCTGCCATTCCCTTCTTCTGCAGTGGAGCCTTGCGCTTTGGTACAGCAGCAATTCCTCACAAATTATCCGCCCTTTGCTGGCAGGGCCAGGGGAGATCTCCTTGTTCCGCACCCAAAAGGAAGGACTATGTGGTTTTCTGACACAACAGCTAGGCTTCTGTGAAAGGAGAGCCTAAAAGGCAGCCAACTCAAGGACATCTGTATGCAGATGAAATTAAATGCATGCCCCAAAACGTTGTTCCCTTATCAGGGCAAGTAAATGTATGGAAAGCTTTTATCTGTGAAGTGAAGCTAAAGTAGGCAAGTTTGCTTGTTATTTTTCAGGTGCCAGGTTTGGAAGTCCCAAGCTGGGGGCTCTGAGAGGGCTTTTTTGATGTAGTGTTGAAATTCCAAACAACTCTCCCCCAGTTTAGTCTCTTGATGATAATTTACCAAAATGACAGCTGTAGTTAATACTGAGCTACTGGTAAAAGAAGCCAAAATTACCCTGGTGTTCAAGCATTTTACTTTTTCATATGACTTTGGTTCTGTTAACTAAACTCTGACTAGAAGTACCTTAAATATGAAATAATCCTCTTGTCTGCTTTGTAAGTACATCGGTCACAGCTAGGTAACTATTATGTGCCGAAAACGCAATCTTTAATTAACTCAGAGGAATAGCTGATTCATTAATTGCCGTGTGCAACTTTTGGAACTTGTATTACATCCTCTTAACTATGCTTTCTAAGCCAGCAATAGACCTGTTCAAAGCAAATTTAAAAACTCATGGTTTAAAGTTAGTAGGATTAAAGGTTAGCCTGAGTATCAAGTGATGAGGTACACATCTAATTTAATAATAATATTTCAGCATCAGTTCTGCAGACCTGTCACTTCCTGAAGAGAAACACTAATAGACTTTTTTTGGTTAATGCAAACACTTTCACTTGAAAACTTTATTTGGTACAGAGCGGCTTTGAAATGACCCCCCTGATGCAAGAAGCCTGTGGTTTGCTGGCTGCCAGGCGGGGAGTTCCAGAGCGGGGAGGTGATGCTCTCACATCCAGCACTGATGCCAGAGCAGGCAGACCATTAGAGGCTTTGCCTGGAGCTACAGGGCAGCACGTTAGGAGGTTGTGTACAGTATTTCCCAGAGCAGGAATAAAGCTTGGGCTTTCTTGGCAGGACCGGAGAGACTAATCCATGCAGTGGTACTTATATTGATTTGTAAGGATTGTTCAACTGGGATTATTTGGCTGGGTATTATGGTGTTTAATCAGGGAGGGAGAACACAAGTTCCCTAAAGGAAAGAAACAGATGCTTTGACTGTGTTTTTAACTTTGCCTTTAATAGCTTTAGACTTGTAGGACACGTGGTAGCTCTTCTCGTCTGTCTGAATTTTTAACTCCTTTCTGAAATGTGACTTCACCATGTTGTTTATTTGTGCATATTTGATTTGCACTCTCATTATTTATTTTTTTTTCCTCTGACATGGGCAAAAAGAAAAAGATATCAAAGCAAAACTTTAGAGAAGTATTATGAGTAGAAATGTGTATATAGGAAATGGTTGAATAAATTTTGAAAAATATTAATTTTTATTCATGTAAGTATAGGGAAAACATACAATATTTTAAAGCTTTTTATTCAGTTTCTTTAATCTAAATGTATGTAAGCATAATAAATATGCAGTTAAACTTGACTTTTGCTGTGTCAAATTACAGCTCTCACTGATACAGGATATCCTCTTAAAGCCATTCACCTGTAAATATGACTAATATGTCTATAAATATGCCTATTATAAAATGCAGTCTGCCAAGCATTTGCTGTGTGGCCAGCAGACAGTATTTCAGTTCATCTAGCCATTGCCATCCAACATTGTGCCTCTTGAGTTCTGACTTGGAAGAACCTTAATGGCTTAGTAGGTTAGCACAGTTTTCCCTGTTATCTGAAAAGCTTAAGTGAATTTTCTGTTTGGTTTTGTGTGGGCTGCACAGGCTAGGAGTGGTTCTGCTGCCCAGGTGGTGGCCCAATCATGTCCTCTTGAAGGATGAGCGATGTTTTTTCTGTAATCATCATTTTGGGATGTATTGCCAAAACTTTCCTTCCTGGTTTTGCTATAGAGCAAGGAGCACTGAGACTGAAGCACCCAATTAACCTTACCAGGAAGATAAGACTTGAATAGGGAATCCCTGGGTCGGTTGGCCAGGCTGTGTCTCAGGCATTCACTCATGTTCACTCTCTTTTTCTTTTCTTTTTTTGAGTAAAGAAAGGACCACAATAAGGCTATAGGTGCATGACTGTTCCTTACACAATTGTGGCTTAAGCTTTAGGTTTCCCTCTGTTAATACCTTGTTTTGGGTCAGGAGAGTCAGCCTGGCCTGCTAACCCTGTGGTGTATCACGTCTTTCACTGATGCAACTGCTCTATCCTTCTCAAGGGTTTCTTGAGGATTAATTTACTCTGACCCCAGGTTTGACCATGGAAAGAATACCCCATTCTGCCCTCTGTGGTGCTTTTTCTCTCAATTAACGTTCTTTTCTATCCTCTGGCTAACTGAGGCTGTTTCGGATTTTATTCTGTCATGATAAACCCAGATAAACAAATGCTTTCCTTTTAAGATCTTTCTCAATCTTTTTCTTAAAGTAATGAACTAAAAGTAGGTGACATGAGAAAACATTGCAGGGAAACCACTGAGCATATATTCATAGAAGAAAGCTGCAGATGTTACTAGTTTCTTGAAAATGAATCCTCTGACTGGATTTTGTCATCAGTTCAGGAATGACGCTTTCCTAGAGGTGTTCTTAACCTTGGATTCTGCTTTAAGTGATGGGTTTACTCAATATTTACTATATGATGATTCTGCAAGCGTTAACCTGCAAAGTGGAATTTGAAAGGCTGGCAGTTGATGGTAATTGCTGTTATCAGGAGCCTCTCCATCAGTGCTGTCTGGACAAGGGTGTGTGGTGTGCTCAGTCAACATGAGCCAGCCAGTCCCACTCACTGTCTGTGCAGTCACATGGGATCAGCTAGTGGCCTATTTGACTTCAGGTTCAAAGCTGCAAATGCTTAAAGTGACTTAGAAATCACAAGGATGGCTTATTTGATTTTTATTTAGTTCAGCTCTGTGGAGAGCCACCACAAGTACATACTGGATAACTTGGCAGGCTGAGACATCTGCTGGCACTTCCGAGGTAAGCTGCAGCAGTGAGGTTTCCTACTGCAGCATGCTGACATCTCTCCAAAACATAATGATATTTAGTAGTAAATGCTGTTGTATAGAGATGAAGCTGTATGAAATTCAAGATTGCAGGCTTTGTCTTCAAAAAGGTTACAGATCTGCACTCCTGCAAAAGTTTTATGGCAAGACTGAGGGCTATTATTAGCAGTGCTGCACCCATGGAGAAAAGGAGCTGACAGAGGAGTGAAACCAGATTCTGGACTTCAGTGCAACATATTATTAGGAAAACTCTATATGCACCTTGTCAGTGCCTGTCCTGTTGGAAGTTGAATTTAGGTGTGTAATTGATACACTTAAAAGCCTGCTAATGGTAATTCAATGCTTTAAACTATGTGCTTGGTTTACTTAGTGTTTTGCATGAAGTGCCTCATTTTATGCATAATAAACTTCATATTGCACCTTTGTGCCTATTTGATTATGCAGGGATAGCTTGAGCTGACTCTTAATCATTCCTCCCATGTTACAATCACCTGAAAACTTAATGATCTTGCACACTAATAGCTTTGTCTAAGTTGTTAATAAATTAGCACCTCAGGGACCAAGCTGAACGGACTTCCACAAAATGCATGCCTTGACTTTCTTCTTTTCACCCTGCTAAACAATTGCTGTTCGTTGCTGTGATTTACTCTCTGACTCTGTGACCAGGATTGGTCTTTATGTCTCCTTCACCCAACCCGCAAGCTTTCACTTGACAGCCATCTGACACCCTACAGCTTGGTCTTCTGGTACTTTAGATGAATGATAAAATTCAAAAGCCTTGTAATTCAGCCTCTCCCTCTTTATACTCCTACTTCTGTGGTTCCCTTGTGATTGTTCAAGAAGTGTTTTCGATATGTCCTTTCCAAATAGGATAAGAATCTGGAGAATGGAATGAAATTTAAATTGCAGTTCTGTCTCGAGATCCCTAAAAATAGCTGGAAAATTATTGTACACTTTGTCCAAGGAAAGCAAAGTCTAGATTATTGAAAAGGCATGAACTAGCTGATAGAGAAGATGGTGTAGCCTAGTGAAGGTGAGTCTTAGTAGTAGAGTAGTAGTTGTTAAGTACAGAGACTGAGGGAAATAACCATAAAGAAATGAAAGGAAGAAATCTCTTTGTTGGTTGATATTTTTTGGCTGTTTTTTTTTTTTTAACACATACTCAAACCTAGAAATCCTGTGAATATGTTTTCAGTGCAGGCTAAGTGGCTTTTACTTTAGTAAAGGGCCTGCTGACTTTCACTGAGAAACATAGTATTCCAAGTCATTAAATAGAGCTCAGATGTGTACATGCCCAGCACCTATTTAGTTCTAAGCAAATCTTTGGTTCATCTGACACTGAGAACTGGAGTTGTCAGCATCCAAAACAGTTGCCATGTAAATGCCATGTTTGGATCCCGTAATGATTATTGAGGCATGTTGGTGGTGGACAGAAATTAAGTGTTGCTGTTTCAGATTATATCCTAAGGAAAGGTGATATTGGTACAGAATCGTTCATGGTATTTCCAAGAAAATACTGTAATTGGTCACGAGCTGAATAGCTGCTCCTGGTGGCTCATTTACCTAGAAAACATGACAAAAGAATGGGTATCAGAAAATACTTGGTGTGAAAAGCATATTTTAGCTGCATAACGCTGTGTAAATGTTTGCTAGCTCCTTTGCTTGGCTCTACTCTCTGTGTCATGAAGAGTTTTGTGAGATACAAGGTTAGCATGCAGCAATGGTATATTTTACCAGGCCAGTTGATAGAGCTGGAAAATAAGGGCACATTTTTGGATGCACACAGTTGTGTTTAGTCTGAAGTAGCTGTTCAGGCAGTGGCTGTGCAATAACCAGAAGCAGATATTGATGTGTGTGTTCATCAGCCTGCTGAACTCCTGATAGGGAGTGACGCAACTTGTGGCTAGGGAGTAATTACCGTACTCTGCAATAGGAGTTCAGAGAGTGGTTAGCACAAAGGGCTTGCAGAGTTCTGTTGTCTTGCAGAGTAATTATGACTGTTAAGGAGGAACAAATGAGCACAAGTTACTTACTATGAGGTAAGGTGGCATATATAGTAAGGTTGATGCACTTATTAGATACTGATGTTCCTCCAACCACCCGTGCCCCATCCCTGGTTGATTTACCTGGAGCTCTTTAAGGTAGGTGTCTATCACATTGCAAGACCAAGGATACAGATCTTTATAAATATAAAGTTCTTGAAGTGACAGTTAAAAGCTTGTATTGCCCTTCAAAATACCGTACCACAAAAATACACAGAAATAGAGATGGGATTTTTAACAAACTATAATGGTCCTTTTCCAGTGTGAACAGCACAGTATGTCTTCCACCTATTGACTTCTGCAACACTGTCTTTTTTTCTTCTAAATTATTGGATCTTGCAAAGTGTTTATTACAGTGTTTGACAGTCTGAACTTGATACATTGACAAGCTGAATGGAGGTATTTGTAAGTGATACAATTTTGAAATGTACGTCAGTTTATCAGTAAGTGAAGTGGTGTTTCACGTGAGCATTGGCATTCTTAAAAATCCCACCAAATTTGAGGGTTTTGTATATATTGTAAAAACAATAATAAAAACATTTCATTCTGTGTCAGCAGCTTTTCACCAAGGAAGACAAAATAAATATCCATCACTGGCTATTAGTAGTTGCTTTCTAATCTAAAATAAATAAATTTAATTAAAAAAATTACACTGTAAAAATGAACTATAAAATGATGTAGTAGCTTTGTCTTTGGTCTTTCCAGACTTCATTTACCTAGGACTTCCAGATGTGTTACACTGCCTTTATTTTGTCTTTCAGATGACGATGTGGACTTAGAAGCTTTGGTAAATGACATGAATTCCTCATTTGAAAGTTTGTACTCTACCTGCAGTATGCAGTCGGAAACCACTCCACTGCTGCAGAACGGCCAGCTCAGCCGCAGCCAGGTGCCATCCCCAGGATCTGCTGCCCTGCAGCCCATGTCTCCAAGGCAGAAGGTGCAGCGGTCTCAGCCAGTGCGCATTATGGCAGTCAGGTAGGAACAAGGGACTTGTCTCCTTTTTCATACAATTTTCTTGAAATAGCTTCAAAAGAACTACATTTTAAAATAGGAGATCAACTTCAGTAGGAAGCTAGTAGTTTTAGACTTGACTTCTGCATAGGAAAAAAGATGTCCCAGGTAGGTGAAGGACATTAATTTTCCATGCATTTTGTAGAATGCAAAACTGTCACATTTTCATTCTTTTTTTAATCAGTGTTCGATGTACCTGTGGTAGCAGATGTGCAGAAGCATATCATTGGTAACAAATTATGTCCATATTTGGATATATCTCCAAACTTAAAAACTCTTCTCTTGGGTATGGTGCCTACTGACAGTTTCTTGGTTTTATAAATCATAAGAGATCATGTAGATAGATGAGGATGCATTCAGTTAGTTTTGATATACAAAAAATACCTCTCACTGGGGAGGTTTCCTGAACAGTCCCAAGACAAACAAACCAAGAAGGAGCACATCATAGTTAGTTAACTGTTCTTCATGGAGCACTTTCAGCTCTTTCAGTCGAGTGCATTATGTGAGTTATTACAAAAAAAAGAAGTATTTAAGTTGTCTTCCTGTTGGCAAGATGGGGGCTTGAATTCAAGCTGCAAGTGGAATGCTCCACTTGCAGAGTCTATAGCTGATGCTGATGTTCTTAAAATCTTCTTTTTAGGCAGCAGGAAGAGAGGAGCTCCCATCAGCACTTGTAGGTAAATTGCCTGTATCAGAGAGACTTGGAGTTTTGCTTTCCTTCTAGTTAACAGTGTCTTCTCCAAAAAAAGTGGGAAGTAATAATAATAAAAGAAAAATCCCAGATACGGGAAGGGTTGCTCCTAATTCTTCATGAGGATGTATTTCGTATAGGAATGGTATTCTTAAGATAGGCAGCTTGTATAGGAACAGGTAGTGTGCAGTAACTGCAATACAACCAAGTCAGCTAATGATACAATCATTTTTACAAGTATTTCATATTTAACCTTGAAAAGGATTGTACTAGAAAATGCACTCTCTGGAATACTATAACTGTTGATGTTTGTAAATATCTCAATCAAAAGACTACATTGAAACTATTTTTGGCATTTCAAAACTTAGCAACTCTTTTTTGAGAACACTACCTTTCTGAACTCTGTACTTCCATACGCACAAGAACATTCTGTGTTTAACATTAAAGAAAACAATGCAGAAACTTCTATTCAGGGCTATCTAGACCCCTTTCCCATAGAGGGGGATGATGACTGTGTCACTTTGCAGCCAGGGCAGAATGGTTGACTGTGGTAGTGCTGTAAATGATGCACTGCAGCAGTAAGGCAGAGCAGAATGCATTTTAGTGAATTCTCATTTTTAGAAAACCTGACCTTTCTAATTGAATTGAGTTTGTAGTTCCACTTTTCTAATGGAAGTCAGTCAGAAGCTTGCAATACAGAGCACTGTTGCACAGCTGCTGATACAACAAGTGTACTGGGCTGAGGAAATTGGTTTGCACACCATCCTGTGACCCCACGCTGTAGGAAGCTGCACACACGGGTAGCACAAAAAGAAATCAAGTAGCTCCAGTAGTTGTTCGCATGGCTCATAGTTATGGTTGAACCTATTTATAGAAAACCCCCAAATCTGTAAGGCTCATTCGTGGAACACCAAGGCAACTAAATTGCAGGATAGAGTTACCTGCAGAACAGATTTCCCAGTAGTTATTTTATCGGCCCCTGGGCTCTGGTACAGGCAGAACCAGCAAGTGTGCCCTCAGTGGGACAGGCTGACAGAGGCAAGCCCAGCAGCAGCCTCCCAGGCAGCTCTGGTAAGAGAGCTCTGCTTGCTGAAAGGCATGGCAGAAAATGAGAGCAAATTGAGTTTTTAATGATTTGCATTTCAAGTCTGAGAGTTAGTTGATTGTCTCTGGAAACTTCCACGATTACCACTAGATGGTGCCATCTGCAAAGGTGTTGCAGGCCAGCCTGCTGCAGAGTCACCTAGTACATCTTCAATGGTGGTTCCCTGACAGTGGGGAAACCTGAAGCAATCCGTGTAGTCATGAAAAGACCTTACATCTTTTCAAGCTTTTCTGTGGCAACTGGTAGGCTTTAGTTTTCCTTTTGTTGGTAACTACAGATGTATTACAAACCGGAACTTGACACTGTTGGTTCTAGGTAGATTTGTGAGGCATATCTCAGGAGATACAAACTTGTCTGAACAGTAACCGTACAACTGTCATAAGGTGGGAGGTTGTAATTGCAGTTTATTGCTCAAACTTGAGTCTTTACATTTCTGTTTCTCCAGGAAAAGCAGAGTTGCTTGGAGATGAAATCTGGAATTGTAGTGAGGTGACAATACTGGTTTCAGTCTCATGCTTAAGGATTTTACAGGGATATGCCTTTGTTTGCAGATTCATGTGGAATTTAGCTCCAAGTAACTGCTGTTGTGTTCTCCTCTTTCATGTTGGTTTGGAAGAGCTTAACTGACTTTCTGGCACACAGAGCTTAAGCATGTAAACTAGTGCTTACAATGGTGCGTACAGACAGATATTTGTGTTTGTTTTATATGCACAGTTACTCACCCAAGTAATCAAGTTATAAGCAACAAAACAGTCATAGATGCCTGACTGGTCATTTTTCATATGCAGTTACCTACTTAGAGCTTGCAGTTGCTGTAGCTGTATAGTAGTTGCTTAGAAGAGAGTCGTTTCTTCAGTATCATTATCATAAATGATAAGGCAGGAGATCCGGGTCTAGTGATACCAGTTTGCTCCTCTTAATGCTTAGTGCTTCTGTGTTTGTAGGCGTCTTCAAGAAGAAGAACAGCAATTCAGAACATCGTCTTTGCCGGCCATCCCAAATCCCTTCCCAGAACTTTGTAGCCCCGCAAGCTCTCCAGTGCTGGCCCCTGGATCTTTACCTCAGAGTCAACCTGCTAGTAAGCATGTGAGTATGGGATGAAGCTTTGGATCATCCATTTGCATTCAAACCAGCAGTGGTCTATTTTGTTTTAAAGGCAGAAAGTTTCAAGATAAGTAGAAACACTTGTAGGCTTTGTCTGTGAGTAGGGCAGTACCAGCCAACAGAGAGTGTCTTCAAACAGGCTTCAGACCTTTTTTAAAAGGTTTGTAAGAATTAAGTGTAAAAGTGAAGCAAGTCTCTTTCAGATACCTGCATGTTTTGTATGAAGCAGTAATGCCTAATATGTTTTGGATTTTGTTATCCAAGGTAATGACTTACTAATTCAGAAGTTAAGTTAATTAGCTTAGAGTTGGAGGAGGATCTGTGCATATTCTAGGTGCCACAAAGACACTGAACAGCTGTTTTCTTTAAGGACATAGTGCTGCTTTATTTTGCTATCTTTCAAGAAGCTCGTCAAAAAGCAAGATAATATTCTTGGAGCGTATAACCAGGCACGGCTCCTTGTAATGGGACTTCAGGGGAGCACTGTCCCCCCAAAAGCTGGTTGAGTGGCGCTCTGGATTCTTGTCAGTGGAGATAGCAGAGGATGAACACTCAACATGGTCCAGAGTGATAACATCAGTGACATTGCAAACAGTTTTTCTTCTTTCTCCTACTCCACTCTCTGAGAAACAACCGTCTTGTTTTGTATCAGTCGCTGTGCATGTCTAAAGACTAAAACCGGGCTCAAAAACCTTTATTTGTAAACTGTTGACTTGTATGGAGATGAAATGATGGGTTGCTCTTGCTGACCATTAGCTTAGAAGAATTCTGCTCCATGAGTTTGTAAGTAGCTCCTACATCTGCTCTGACTGCTGAAAGGGTTTGGGTGGACAGTTCAGCTACAAGCAGTAGGGTCTAATGTACACCCGTGCATCTTCTGTATTGCTTTACATCACCATAAACAGCTCTCTGCTTTCTGGAGAGACACATTGCATCTTCCTTGGCTTTACTGTATCTCTTATATGTATAAGACAGATAACCAAATAATGCCCTAGGCAAAGATTGAGTTATCCTGTTGGGAATTTAGGGAAACTCCATCAGGAGCTTGGGTACCAGTTAAGCAGAAGGGCTGTTTAGCCAAGGCAGCGCTCATCTGGTTCTGGGGAGACAAAACAAGGGACAGTTCTGCCTGCTGCCTTTCTGAGACAAACTGAAGCTGCTGATGAACCTGCATTTACTTTTCAAAGTATTCCCCAGTTTCAGGGATTCTTTGCCTTATGGCTTTATGTGTTACTAAGATTAACCAAACCATCCTAAAGATTGCTCTGTAAAGCCTTAAGAGCACTAAATGATCTGTGTGTTAATTTTCGATGGAATTTGGAAACTAGTGGTTTAACAGCACATAAATATAAAAGTAAACAATCTTTTAATGTGTGTAAGAAGATATCTATAAAAACAGATAAAAATGAGATTTTTTTTTCCCTGAATTTTACTTTAGTAAAAAAAAACATAATTACCTAATTTTAAAATGGAAAATTTTGACAAGCTTTTTGAAAGCCTAAAATTAAATAAATATTTATATTGTGTAATAGGCTTGCTGATGAGCTTTTAAATCAAAATCAATTCATTGTAGTGATAAAGCCTTTTAGGGTACAAGATAAGAAGGTAAAGCATGTTGGACCAAAGTGGTTTCTTCTGTAAATGCAGAAACACTGTTTATTTGAGTTTATTGACTGATTGCAGGCAGATGAGAAACACTGGCTCAGGATGAGGGAAGGACAGGAAAGTGTTCTATTCTTCTATAATTAATTGTTTTCCTCTCTTTAATGGAGGAATAGAGGAACAGAACTGAGAAAATAATCTAGTTTTAAAGTAAGAGTAGGTTCAGTTTCTTCATGAAGGAGGAAAACTTTAATACCTCAATTTTAAATGCAGAGTATTGTTGGATAACAAAATAATCTATCTGTTCAGCCTTCTCATAGGATGTTGATTATGTTTATTTCAGCTCTATTTCTCCTCAGTGGAATCTGCTAAAAATAAAGAGTAAAAAGTGAGTAATCTAAGAAATGTTACACATCCATCCGACTTCATCCCATTAAAAAAAAGTAAAGTTTAGGAATTTCAGTAAATTATTTTAAGACATACTCTTGCTTAAATAAATGACCATAGATACAATATAAACAAAATATTTATATACAAAATAATTAGTTAGTTTAGTTAAAGGACTGCAACAGCACATTTTAGTGACTGGCAGTCAGTGAAAATGAGCTGTTTTAAGAAAGATATAAACACAACATTAAATGCAAATCAACATTAAACATAATGATGCTTAATTTCAAATTCTCTGCTTGCAGATTATAAACAAGGATTAACACTGGAGATTGGAGTGAGCAATTCTGATTACATGGGATATATGAGGTGTTAGTGGAAAGTAATTCCCTTCATGCCTCTTGAGCATTTGCAGGTAAATAGGCAAGTAGCAGTTGCAGCCAGCAGTGCTGCAGCTCTGATCTCACAGGGAATCGTGGCAAATGTGGGATGTGGAGGAAATGTTGCCTTTGGTCAGCTCATATCTAGGGCCTTGAGAAGGACCCAGGTTATTAGGGTCTTAGGGCATTTCAGAAAGGAATGCATATTTTGTTTGCTGACTGTGTGAAACAGCGGAGATTCACTGGTAAGCTGGGATGTCTGATAGGACTTAATAAGAAATGAAGTGTCATTAGTATTGTTCCTCATGAAACAACTCAGTCTTATTTTCTAACAATTTTAAAATACAGCTCTGCAATGATAAAACCTAGTAGTGGGTATGAAAGAGAAATTTAAAGACCTGGGCATGTTCAACACGGACGAGTCTCACATCATCTTGCTAAGCCTTGAGCATAAAGAAATGCCAGCTTTGCTCAAGTTTTACCATGTTAAAGCTTTTTCCCAGTATATTGTTTGCCTATAGGAAAAGGTTGCATGTGTGAATGACAAGAGTGAGTAAAGGAGCTTTCAGGTCATAAAACTTGAATTATATATGTAGCTGAAAAAAATGGGTGTTGTCTTTTCTCCTATGCAAAATTTTATTCATATTTTTTGTTAAGATGCTTCTGGTATTCATGAGGAAAATCTTTACCTTGAGGGTGATGGAGCACTGGAACAGACTGCCCAGAGAGGTTGTGGAGTCTCCTTCTCTGGAGATACTTAAAACCTGCCTGGATGTGGTTCTGTGCAGCCTGCTCTAGGTGAACTTGCTTTGGCAGGGGAGTTGGACTAAATGATCTCCTGGGGTTACTTCCAACCCCTGCTAGTCTGTGATCTTTTTCCTTATTTTTTTCATGCAGTTGGCACTGCTTTTTTTATCAAGAGGTTTCCAGGATTGCTTATGTACTGCTCTGCGTTTGTTTCACGCTCTTTCTTGGCTCAGCAAAGAAAGGTAAAAGCAGTAAAGCAATGAAAAATAGCTGTAATAAGCCTTTTTTACTTTTTTTACAGTAAATTTTATTTTTGTTTTCTCATGATGATGAAGCATTTTCTTTATCTTACTCAAACAAGTGCACGTATTGGGAATAATTTTTTTTTTTTTAACATATTTTCTGAGATCTGTGGGTAATGGTACCAATTTCAACACAGCAGGAAGCAGGGTGCCACCTCTAGCTCTGCTGCCAGCCAGGCACTGAGCACTGCGTTTAAAGCTGATGGCTGCAGGAGCGCAGCTCAACTGGTCCCCAGAAGACAGAGAACAGGTGAGAAATCACAGGACTTCTGTGCTAGCACAAAACTAAAAACACGTGTAGGCAAATGGGATTGTCTTCTAGTGGGAGCATCAATATATCAATATGGGAGGTAAAACTGTAATGTTAGGCTTATTGAAATCATTGCAGATTTGGGGTTTTTATTTGACTCGGGATAATCTTCTCTGGTTTAGAAAAAAGGCCTAAATTAACAGATTTTGTAGATGCTTTTTTTTTTTTTAAGTACGTAGGCAGGTTGAGTAGCTGACATAATTTAATAGTAAAAGACTTAGAAGAGAAATACATGTGAACCTTTAGGTTACATTTCAAAGACTGTCCTGCACCGAGCAACCTCCACAGTGGTGGGTCTGGGCTAATACAATTGTGTGACCACAAATCTGGTGGTAGAGGTTAAGAATTGACTTGTAATTAAACAGGGATATGCTCCTTGGGAGTTCAGTGCTGTAACCCTTTATTACAGTTCTACGGGTGGAAACAGCCCACTCTGAGCTAAGTTTTATGGTGGGAAATGTCAGATGTTGACCTGTTGATAGTGAACAGCATGTGGTTCTGTAGAAATTAGCACTCCTGAAGTTTCAGGAACTTTGGCAATCAGCTGGTGAGTACCTGGGTGAAAAGTACCAACCAGCTGTGCTATTGAGTTGGTAGCTACTTCAGCTAGTGGTCTTGTGAGCAAGACACCGCAGGTGTCTTGTGTTTGGAGAAAGTATGACTCTTCAAGCAGTAGCTGCCAAAAAACTCTTTAAGTTCTTCAGTAGAGAGTAGTGTTGTCCATGAGTTCGGGCAAGAGGAAGCTGATGGGAGAGGAGCTACCTAATCACTCTATGCCCAAGTATTACCTTTTTCATCATATGCCTCTCTTAAGTACCACCCAGCTGCCTCTCACCGTGGAACTTGACCGTGAGCTGGGAGAAACTTCAGCAAACCTCTGTGAACATGTGAGCACTCCCATTTTCTGTGCTGGGAAGGGCAGGTAAAGGCAGGAGGAGGAAGGATGTTTTCTGGGTGTCACCATGGGGCATTGTAAGATCATTTTATGGGTTTTTTTCTCCTCCTTTTCCCCATGTCTTTGGTCATAAAATGCATCCACATCTACAAACACGAGATCACCTCATGTCTGAGGTGGACAGTGATTGTGGTCTTGGAGAAGGGACAGATGAAAGTTTTTGAAACATTTACTTAGCAGGATAAATGTGTTTGTCTAAGAAAAATGAAAACCAGAAAATTACACCAAACCAAGACCAAACATTTGTCCAAAAGATTGCTAAAAACATCAGACAACTAGGTTACTGCTAATTGAAGTCCATCTTTGTGTTGCTGGTATAAACTAAGAACTGATTGGTAACTTAGGTTATAATTTCTGGTTGTGTACAAATATTTTGGAAAAAGCATGCAGTAATTACATGTAGGTCACTGCAATGCCACAGGATATTAGGCTAAAGTATCTTGTGTGAGTCAATGAAGCTTTCAACTGTAAAAATAGGGCAAATTTCTCACATCCCCCCTCTATACAGCCCAGGCAAACTTCCAAATATCAGTTTTATGTACCAAAATTACTTACTCTTTTCTAGCAAATTAAATTCATAAATGGGTATGAATTAATGCCATTCTTTTTTGCAGATTTAGTTGCTCTTCAAGGGAACAGACTTCTTAGTTTTAATTGTTTAAATTACATGTTATGATGCACATTTTTTTTCTATTTCTTTCCATAAAACTTTTATATTGCCTTCTTTGAAGACAAGGATGTTGAATTCTGAAAGAGAAGCTGTGTAAAAATACGAACTTGTGTATAATGAAAACTTTCATACTAAGTTAGATTTTGCATGTGTGACAACAAATTTTATACTTAATCCTGCAGTTGAATCACCTTCAGCAACAAGACATTTTGAAAATAAATACTGACATCAGGTTGAGTCAGTGGGACTTTACTTTCTCTAGACAGGACAAATCCTGTTGCTGGATTAATCCGGACCATTCCTTAGGTCCAAGTCCAAGCACTCCCTTTGGCCTAACTTTAAAATACGCCATGATATATTATGTTGTTTCTCTTAAATCTTTCTTTGAAGCAATGCTCTTAAGCTAAATAAGTAAAACCTACATAGATCGTTCTGTGGCACGTTTAACTCAGCTGCTTTTTTTTAAGAAAGTTGCAATTGTGTTTGGGAAAAATTGGTAAAGATCAGGCCTCTGCTGTGTAGCTGTGATCTAACTGTGTGGAAACGGGCCTTGCACTTCCCTGGGTGCCCCTCTCTCCTTTAGAGAAATGACACTTTCCCGAACTAAATGAACTAAATTTAATAGTGTAGGAAAAAGACGTTGCATTACTTGTCATCTTGTCCCCTGTGTGAACACATTGTCCTATTACTTCTAAAGAAATCAGAGGTTGAGCTCACATGGTTTTGAAAGTCTCATTTGCTCGTTACTGAAGAAGAGAGTAATGAATAACTGAAGACTGACAAGTCTGCTGGAGACAGACCATCCTCAGCGCTGGTAGTGCTGGGTGGTCAATGGGTCTGCAGGCTCTTCAGCCACAGCCCCGTGCGTGGTTTGCCAGGGACCAGGATCAGCACGGAGTCAGAGCTGCTGTTTCTCCTCCTCACGCCTATTACAGCAAGAAGCTTGGTGGTAGAAGGAAATGAGTCTCTTCATTCCTGCTTTTGGAAAGTGCCAGAACAGTAGTTACAGTCCCAACATGAATTACTGGAAATATTGAGGGCATCTCACTCTCAAACCCCGAAGTATGTTATTTGTTGGGAGTTTTTTGTTTTTAATGACACAAGCCTGGCCTGGCTCCCAGGAGGGTTTTGGCTCCCTACCCGGAAGCGATGCTCCGGCGACAGGGTGTGCTGGGAGCAGGGCTGGGTGGCCAGGGCCAGGGCAGCACGCAGGGGGTGCGGTGCCTGGCCAAGGGTGGTCTGGCACACTCCGCAGGACGGGACCCAGGCCTGCCCTGCTGCACACGTGCTGGTGGCCCCACTTGCTGTTCAGCCACACAGACACTTGCAGTTCTTTTAAAAAGGTGTTTTACAGGAGTAACGCCACTGCAATTAACCTTTAGGGCTGCCTTGTGTAAATAACAAGCGATCTATAGTATATGGTGCTGTGCATTAGCCTATTCACATTAGATTTTTGTGTGTGCGTCTTAGTTACACTTAACCCTTACACGTTTTTGTTGTACAGCATTACTCTTGGTATATTTTATTAATGGCACAGTGAGACTGTAACTTAGCTGTTCTATGCTTTGATCAGGAATTGGCAGAATTGAGAAGCTATCAGGCTGAGAGTGTGCGGAAAAATGGGAAACGTAACATGAAAGAAATTCTCATTCTCTCTGTGCCTAGCGAGGCAGGCAGGAGTGGGCTTTGTTGTAAACATCAGCGCAGGAGAGAATTTAAAAAAAACCCAGAACTATATTGAGTGATTGTAATTATACTGTAAGTGAATTGTTGGGATGAACCAGAGATGTCATAACTTTATACTGATAGCCTTTAAGGAGTTGCTCAATGTAGTGGGAATAGTTACGCTGAGTGTCTGCTCTCTTTGCTTTCTGGACATAAGGTGTGAGTTCAGGTCAACTTTAGACATTTTGAGTAGAAATCTTTTTGGACCTCTGCTACCCAGTAGGACGGATGCAGGAAAGCACCAACTCATAGGTTAGAGCCTCTGCTAGGCATCCTATGTGACCTTGTGGCACCACCTTGTTGCCAGTGAGTTGATCAAGTCGTTTCTGAGGTGAACTGTAGTGATCCTCTGGTGGATGCTGTGGACATCTGTAATGCAGGACTGGGAGGATGCCCAGTTTTTTGCTTTGCTTGCAGGCATCTGCTAGGGCTAGAAAGCAAATCCAGTGTTTAGTTTGTTCATTTCCAAACCATCACACAGTGGTTGGTTAAGTATCAGGAGTAATGCTCTTCATTCACAGCAGGAAGAAAGCTTCTTTGGCCTTGCTGTAATTACCTGGATAGTGAACTGTGCCCGTGTGTGAAGTGGAAATCTGTTTGAAACGTCTGTCTTCACTTAGGTGGTGTTTGTGTGTGGATGTACAGGGGAAGAATGAGCTTGCAAGTTCATTGACCTGGTAATGGGATATTTATGCATTGCTCCAGAGCTTGCAGATACAGTTTTGTTCCACTCCCTAAACAGAGGGGATGTTAGTTGGGATTTAATAACATTTTTGCATTGGAAGAATACTGCTGAGTTAATTAAATCATTGTGGGATGAGTTTCAATTCTCTATGCTCTTGATTTATGGTCTCCTTATTGCTATCAAATTCTTATTGTATTATTCTTTCTCCTAATAGGAGTGCAGAATTACTGTACTAAAAAGTGATTTTGTTTAATTAATGTAAATACCTTCAATCTTTTCTTCAGCTTGGCTGTAATTTGAACATCATTAACAAAACTTACATAAAAGTGAGTTTCATCTGGACTTGTTAAAAGCTGCATGTCATGGTTCTCCACTGGCATTAGGATTGCTCATTCTCTCCAATGGTAGACCCTGCTCCTGCCAGGGTTACTGGAGCTGGTTTCTCCTTCTTTCAGGAAGTAACAGAGTTGGAAATGTCTTCATTATGCCTCACGCTGTAAGCATTTGGTTTTTCTCCTGCTCCTTAGGGGGAGATGAATGACACTCCGGAGCAAAATGGATTGACTGTCAGCTGGGAGTTTGGATGTGAGATCCCATGTTGAGCATGGGAAATTTCGGGGGAACATGGATAAAGCAACTTTGTCTCAGCAGATTTATTACCAGTGAAATTTCATTAGCAGCAAAGCAAAAACTGTTCTGCAGATTTTTATGGAGGTAAGGGGTGAAAGTGGGAGAGACCTTTAAAAGCTGCTTTTGTTTCTCACTTAACAGGTGCCACTTTAATGCACCCAGATCTTTCCAGCCACCGCTTTTATCTGCCTAGATCTCTTGTCTGGCCAGAGTGAGGAACAGCTCTGCTTTTTCAGGATATGTAGATAGGGGCTATGAGGGCACACCCAAGGTTAACGGTGTGCACCATCCATCCAGACATCTAGGAACACCATCCCCACCCATGCCTCTCCACACCGTTGCAGGAGGCATCAGGCTGGCTGAAGCATGCTTAGGAGCAGGAGGAATGTCTGTGCCCTGCAGCCACAGGGGAGGGTTGGCTGCCACACTGCCTGGTGACATTGCATGTGTTCCTCTCACCTTTTAGGTTCACCTATAAAAATCCCATTTCCCTTCTATCCTTGCCTGAACAGGTAATGAGAATAGGAGCAAGCCATCCCTAAGGAAAAAATGTTACTTAAAAAACTCCTAAAAACCAAATGAGGCGCAAACCACTATGGAAAAGAGTATTCTAAGCTAAACAACAGTGTCCTGATAGTAAAACACCAGGATTTAATTTCACAGACAACTTGCCCTTAGGCTTCTGTGAGTCATATTTTTAGCTTGTCCTTGCACGCGAACTGTTAAAAACAGCTAATTACTCTGAACTTGCTTGTCATACTGTTGCTGGCCACACTTACTTTCCCTATTGCTTACTAAAATCCACTGAAAGCAAGACAACCACAGTATTTTCAGATGTTATAAATAACTTTACAGATGTTTGCAGCAATTCCCATTCCCCAAGTACTCAGTTACGTAGAACAAGCTATAGAAGGGATCTTTGATAAGTGTCAGGTATCAGGTACACAGTTTTAGTGTCAAAAATTACCTGTCGTGCTTCAGTTTAGGAATGCTCTTTACTGAGTTGTCCCAAACTTCGCAGCAGTGTTATGTTTAGATGTTTCAAGTACATGTATATGTGTGCATATATATATGAATATATATAGGAGGAGATCAACAGATTGCTTGCAATACTGTCACCTTCTATTGGATTCATGGAGCAGCTTGAAAAGAACTAGATGTTAAATATATAAAGATCACCCTTCTTTTCTTTAGGAAAATCGCTGAAAGCTAATATTACAGGAATAACAACATCTAGTCATGCAAGTAAAACCTTGTATTGGATATTTGCAAAGTATTTTTTCTGCATTATATGCTGGTTTGTTCTATGGATTTTTTTTTTCCATGGCTGAACTTTTTTCTCTAACAAACTAGCTTGGCAAAACTTTATACAGCTCGTCCAAGTGAGGCTGAGCCTCGCCTCTTTTGTTACAGCCTTGTCAAACGAGCATCTTCTGATAGTCAGACTCAAATAATGTCCGGCTGAAAAATGTCTTTGCTATGCTTGAAGCTAATATCATTCCACTTGTAGCATTTAAAAGGTCCTAAATATATTTGAGAATCTACTATTAATTTCCCCTTTTGTCTGCTTCTTGAGAGACACCAAGGCTGGGTTTTACATCCTGAATGTGGATCCAGTCAATGTTTTAAATGCTATCTGGTCAAAGTTTTGCTTGTGCTTTTTGTTTATCTTTGAGCATACTTATCCAGCATAATTTACATCCTAGTCTGTTGGGGTTTTTGGTTTTGGGGGGGTGAGGTTTCTTTTGACTGCATGGATGAAAAAGGTAATTCAAATCCCAAGTCTTTCATCATCTGCAGAGAGAGGCTGTCATTTCAAGGGAAGTGGAGTGCTTGCCAGCTGGGGGGGCCAGGTGAGCACCTCATTCAGCTGCAGGGATAGAGAATGTAGATTTCTAACTATTTGTAGTGTGACATATTTCTTAATATTTTTTAGGATATTAGTAAGAAGCAAAAGTCTGGAGGCAGCCAGCTATGTTTGAATGTACCCTCAGTGTAATTTCCCTTTGCTCCCTTTGCAGAACATTTAGTTCTGCATTACGCTAAATGCAAGTTACAAATGAGCATTTGCTTACAGATTAATTAAGCATAGCTTAGAGCAGTACTTAATTGCAACACTTCAAGAAATACAGGGGAACTTCAGGCCAATCTGGATAACAAGAAATGAACTTCGTGCTCTGCCCAAGGTTGCGCTAGGTGCTGTGTCTGTAAGGTTTCATTACTGCTTGCTCTCTCATGTACATGGAATAGCACTTGGGCAATCTCCAGAAGCCACTTTTTGTCTAGGATAAACCTCTAGGATTTAAATGATAGCAGGAAATCCTGCAAGAAGTGAGATTGGGTGAGGTCATGATGGAGTCTTTGAGTGAGTAGGGAAATTGCTTGTGCAGTGCTAGCTTTGAGTGTCTCTAGCAGTTCATCCATCGAACAGATGTCCAAAAGGGTCTAAGTTGAAAGACTGCTATGTGGATGTAAAACCATTAAAATGAAAGTGCTAAATGAACTTTATAGATAGCTTTCTATATGTTACTTTTATCCCTTAAATAAATAAATAAATAATCTGGTAGTTCTGAAGGAGGTGAAATACATTTTATAGCACTGTACATATGCTCACATCAGTTTCTCCTCTTTGCCTCTTTCTCAAGCCTTCTCTAACATGCAGCTGTAAAAGCTGTGGTGGTGAACTGGTTCTTGTCTAGCAAAATGGTGGAGGATGATGTGCATACAAAGGGCTTCTTTTTCCCCTAAGCCGGAGTCTTGGAAGTGCTAATCGCCCT
The DNA here is from genome assembly GCA_013401335.1 of Brachypteracias leptosomus. Lineage (NCBI taxonomy): Eukaryota > Metazoa > Chordata > Aves > Coraciiformes > Brachypteraciidae > Brachypteracias > Brachypteracias leptosomus. The sequence continues at coordinate 234,126 of VYZX01002482.1, read as the reverse complement.
ACAGTCAAACAGCAGCTGTTAAGGAAGGGGAGACCCTAATAAAATTCAGGCAATATCTGAGTATGAGCACTGATGGTGTGTAAAGGAATTAGTTGCTTTTCTGGTTGGACTGTTTCGCTGCTCTGTTTGAAATCTGTAAATATAGGGAAGTAAAAACTAATTTATTTTTTTTTCTTCTAAACTATATGACAATATTTAAATACAATTTCAAACCAGTAAAATCTCACTGAGTTCAAGAAATACATTAGAAATATTTGAAGATAAGGTGTTAAAAGTCTGAGTTGATAGTAGCTTAGATTGCTTGGCTTAGACTTGCGTGCCAATGCAGAGTTCTGACCCTGATATGAAAGGACTTCTTCCATTATTTGTGTACAAAACCACTTCGCTTAAACAGTGCACAGTATTCTTGCAGTGACTTGGCAGATCTTTTGAAAGGTTGTTGAAAAGTATTGCTTTATGCTGAGCAATTCTCCTTTTTCACTGCAATAGTAATAAAGTCTTTGGGGAAAGACATATTTGACTTTGCATAACATGGTTGCATGCAAGTTAGATTTGTGTGCTGCAGCTGAATTACCAATATCTGGAATTAAATACCTGCATTGATTGCATATTGAATTATAAAAGATGTGCACTAATGCAAGACAAACTTGGAGATCTTTATGTGCAACAGACAAGCAGTCAGAATGGCCTCATTTTTCATATTATTTGCTATGCAGTGGCATTTTTTTAGCTGCTGGAAAGTGGCATGTAAACTAATGAACGTATCCAGCATAGTGGTTTTTCCCAGTTACAAGCGACCCTTTCTCAAATCTCAGCTTGCAAGAAGTAGAGATTAAAATCTTTGACTTTGGAGGAGGATACTGAGATTTCTTGCTAAAGATAATCTGCACCTTTTTGTGTCTCACATGGTATTGTGGGTGTTTGTATCAGTGGTTGGCTCAAAGTCAATGTTTGAGTTGCACATAAGCTCTGACACAGAGTTGCATTTAATCACCCTTGCTGTCAGATTAATTTGAGGTAGACATGATACCTCCATTTTTTTACTGTCTCTGATCACAGAACTCTTCAGGTAGCTGCTTGTTTCCTGTTAAAAACAACTTAACAGCAAGTGCTATTTTGGGAAGGTGTTGCATTCCACATTTTGCTTGACTAGCCTGGTGTCTGACCAAAGGACCTTTGCGTGTGCTCTGCTCCTCCCCACTCAAAGTTATGTTGCTCCGTGCAGGGACAGAACTTGGTTTACAGAATTGTGTCTGTTTGTCTTTAAGTTTATTTTGTAGCAAAACTGAAACAGAACTTTATAACAAATACCACTACTGAGCAAATCTTAGGTAATACTGTTTTTTTACATTCCCTGATCTCTTTATCGTTATATATAGTATTAGGCAACCACTTATTGTAGTTTTTCACAGTGTCAAGAAATATGGCCACCTTCTAAACAGCCTTTTGGTGGGAATTGTTTCTGTGAACTATGGTTATATAAAAATGAAACCTCTCATTTGGGTTGCTTGTCTGGGTGTCTCCAGTTGGTGAGATGGAAGCATACCTTTTGAATACATTCATGCCATCTGAGGGTAGCAAAACTATAGAAGATCATAAATTGTACTGAAGTACCTCTTTCTCTTTCCATTGACCACTGTGGAAACCTGGATGATTAGTGAGAACTAGATGTGCTTTGACTGAGGTGGCTAGTGACAGCTGAAATCACTACCACTTCTTTATAGTTTGAATGCAGTGCAAACCAAACTAGGTAGTGACCTGTGATGGAGAAGATCCTGTCTTTCCCCTAAGTTACCAAGCTGTTTTATAAGGACCAAATCTGGCCTAATTTTTCTAAGTGGGAAATTTTTGTTGACCATTTGCCTGGATGGCCAGCTTCCTCTTCAGTGATGACTCCTGGAAGAAACAGCAGTTTGATTATCTGGAGACATGCTGGCAGCTGCAGGGCTGGGGTTTTTTCCATCATCTGTTAAGGACCTATGAATGATGATCAGTTTCTAACCACATCTTACTGTGCAAATTAAAATCACTGCTCTTCCACATGTCTCCTTAGTGTTTTAACTTCATATGCGGTGTTCAGACATCTGAGGTAGCCTTTTCAAAAGATTTGGAGAGAGAATATAGACCTTGATGGACAGATACTTTTAGCCATTGGTACTTGATACATGATAGTGATACCAATTCTTGTGATTTTATTTTTAAAATATTTTTTTTTTTTTAGGAAGAAATGAGAATCTAGTGGGGGTGGAGTGTATGTGACTATCTCTTCTTCAAAAGCCAGTAAGCCCATAGGGGAGAGTAATAGGAGGAATATCTAAGGTAGAAGGTTGTGCAAGAGGACCATCATTTCAGAAGGTAAATGACTTCTGATTTGCGTGCTGACTTTGTACTAGGGGAAGCTACTCTCAGCTCTTGTTTTGAGGGGAAGACCAAATGCAACAAACATAACTTGGTTTGTGAAAAAGGAAGGAGGGATAATTTTCCCAAATTAATTAACTTTGCAATGGACAATCAAAGTCATTAGGCTGTCTCTCTGATGTTTTAATTACAAAAGTGGAATTTGTCATCTCAAGGTGGTTTCCATGTTGAACCCCAGAATGAAGCTACCTGGTAATTTATCTAGTCTGTGCACATGGAAAATCATGATCTCTACAGAGAAGGTTAAACCTTTTGGCATAACACAGCACTGTCTGTGGAAGGCAAATGTGTTATATGACACCTAGAACATGATGCACCTTTTCACTCATTTTTTAAACACAAGTTGTCACAGTGTCGCTTGAGTAAATTCATGCACGAGCTATTTTGTTGCGCTTTAGAAAGTGAAATTCATACAGTGTATAGGTTGGCAAAGCCTCAGTTGACGTGAGCCAAGCAAACTTGGGTTGTTTTCTGTACAGCTGGGTGCACTGAAAGAAGAACCTGCAGAACTCTGGCAACAAATCCAGAAAACCACTTATTTCTTGCACTTCGGGTCTGATCAGTGTCTGTTATGTTGAAGGGTGTATGAGCAACAGTTGCACTGAAAATAGTTTCAGTAGAGTATTTTCTGTTAATACTCTGCCACTAGCCAAAAATTTTTACTTTTGCCATGTGTCATCTTGTGCGACAAGATGGGGGAGTTGTGGAAGAAACAAATGTTGTGACACTTTTCTACATTGTACAAAAGGCAAGATAGATTTTTCTCCAATAAGAAACCTTATGGTGAGTATGCTAAACCACCACCCGAGGAACACAACCTTCTGAGGCTGGAAAAGGCAATAAAGGTTTTCCCATGTGTAGAATTATCTCTATGTGAATGAATAAATAGTGTTAAAGAGTGGCGTTTGCCAAAGTTATCAGTTTTGTGCTAGATAGAGAGTTAGAAATGCAGTAATAATTATTAATAGCCAATAATAATTAATATTGCCAGTTATAATTATATTTCTAATGGACATTTTTCACTTCAAAATAAATTAATTTTGACATGTACAGCTATAACCTAAGAAATTCTACATGGTGATTGAACAGAAGTAGTAGGTGTTGTTATTTGAAATCCACAGAATGAAATTTGAATGTATGTTACTATTTTATGTATATGTAAGACTGCAATAAGCATATAGGATAAAGGAAGGGGATCTTAGTTTTCAGATTCATACCAAAACCAAGCTAGTGTTTGGGGTGGGGGGGAGGAACAAAACCAGTTTACATTCATATATATTTATTTATAGAGTAAAGTTTTGTCTAGAAGGGATTATTAAATTATTATGTTGCCGGGGATCCTAATCTGAGATGTTTACATATCTTCTGTTATATGTTGATCTAAGTTGTACTTCTGCCCTTTAAACCTGGCCTTCTCGAAGTTGTTCTTACGTAGCTGACTCTGTTTGCCAAGTGCACAACATTTTTTAAAACGTTTTATTTGGATGGGAAGGGAATTAACTCACTCATGGAAACAGAAACTTCAGAATAAGAAAGATATCCAAAGGTGGATCTACCTTCTGCCAGTAAATCTGGAAAAAAAATAAGCTTGTGAAAAGGCAAAATAAACCTGACATCAGTGACTTTACGTTCTCTTTCAGTTTTTCTGTGGTTCAGTTTAAGAAGGTTTCAATGACCTAGATTTTTCTCAGTATAATTTTTAAAGAAGATCCATGATGTAAATACAGAGCCATCAAAATCCTTTAAAAAAACTGTCATTCATGCCCGGATGGAAATAAAGTTACTGGTATCTTTGCATGGCAGATTTCTTTAACTTATTGCCAATAATTAGGGAGAAGGGAAAGGGAAGAAGGGAACACACTTGAAGGTAATGACTGTTATGTGTTATCTATAATACATAAAAATACAGAATCAAATCCTTCGTCATTGCCTTTCTGAGTTTAGGAAATGGTTGATTTCTCCACAATCAGCTACAGTAGTTAAGAGATTTCCCATTTAATACCATGCAGAATTGGTTTCTAGTAAGTGTCTGTTGTCTTAAAAGATTCATCCAATATTTGGTCTTTTTCTCTGGGGTTCTTTTTCATATTCATCTGCCTACCCTAAACAAAGAAACCAGGCATGTGAGCTATTTGAATATAAATGTCTTTCTGATACAGCTAATTATTTAAAATGTTTAATGGGAACCTCATGAAAATTGTTGCATAAACTTTTCAATTAGAGAGAAGGCTCATTGACTGCGTTTGTGCAAGATGTTTAATTGGGTGGACAACACAGAATAAATACATTTGGAAATGATCTCAAATTACCTACTCTTAGGGGGATGCGTTTAGGGAGGAGAAAACTTTGCTTCCAATCAACTTCAAAGATAAGATAGCTTAATTGGAAGCTGACTGTGCCTTGACAGCTTCAGAACAGCAGTGACTTCCATGTAAAATAATCTGAAGCAGATGCTGAACGAAGAAGTAGCATTTTCTTTCATGCAGGCTTTGGCATCACATCTCTAGCATTATGTTATCCAGTTCTATATCAGGAAGCATTTTTATGTTGTGACATTGGTTTCAGCACACTACCTCATATTTAGACTTACAGGGTTAAGTTCATCAGACTTTGACAAATGGACTTAAGTGTTTCTGAAACAACTGAAAGGGAACTTTGAACCACTATGGCATGGCTTGGGAAAATACTGATGAAAGATCCCAGGAAAAGACCCATTTAGAGTTCCTAAGCTATGTTCCAACTTCACTAGATATTTTCATGCTTTTAGTTATTATTGTGGTATTTATGTAACTGCACTATTTGTGTAAGAGATTACAGGCTAGAGAAACAGTTGGCAGAAAAGATGATGGAAAACTTTTAAGAGCAGTGAAGTGAGGCTTATATGATTCAGTGAAGCTTTGCACTGGAAATCTGTTTGTCAGTGGAATACTGATAGTGATGTACTCACAAATGTGGAAGTCTGATGGTTGATGTACCCACAAAGGTGGAAGCCTGGTCTAGGAGTATGATGTGAATCACTGTGGGAGAGAGGGTGTGCTGATGTCAGAGCAAGAAGAGGTGCTTTTAAACAGGTGGTCGTGTTGGTCAGCAACAGAAATCAGCGTTCACATCCCCATGCTGTGACCTGCAATGGGAGATGCAGAGAACTGACAGTCATCAGGGATGGGCTAAAGAGAGGAGTTGCAAGAGAGGAAGGATGGAGCCATGTGTGATACTTTGCTGGAAACAGTGAAGAATGTGAGAGAGGAGAGGCTGTTATGGTTCAGAAACAGCAATGTGGCCACAGGTCCTTTAAAGCAGCTTCTGTGCATGTCTGCTGAACATCTTACTTATTGTAACTGTAGTGAAGTAACCTTACTTTTTAAAGTCTGAATGAAGGCTACAGACTTTAAGCCAAATAATGCCATCTATAATGAGCTTATTACTTTGTATTTGAGCCACTGCTGATCCAGGAATTAGTGTTTGGAAACCTCAGTACACCTAGGTGATACAGAAGAGCTTATAGAGGACATTGTTGTGAGCAAGATTGTATAGAGGACCATTTAGTTGCCTTTGTTTCTCATCTTTTGGTAAAAACTATTTGAATCTTTTCAGTTTCTAATAGGCTGTGTTCAGATACTAAGCTCTCTTGTTTCTATAATGTCATGTATTGCTTGTTCAGCATCTTTTTAATTAGTGACATTTTACTTAGTCCAAATCAAATATGCCAGATGTAGTAGCTGATTTAGTGGCTAACAATGATGAGTGAGGGAAGGGAGAGCTAACATTATATAGCCGTCTGTTCTCAGGGAAGTTGGTGTTGTTTTTTTTTATTTCTAGTTCCACAAGAGAAATTGGAGTGGTAACCATGGCAGCAGGGAATTTGTCCCTGTAAGCTAAGCAAAGGGTTGGGTTGTGTGGGGCTTTTTGTGTTTGTTTTTTTGTTTGTGGTGCCCCTACGAGGAGGAAGGGGTATGCAAAATGTCTGGAGCAGAGACACTTGCTGTGGAGTTAAAACTTGTGTGTGGGTCCAGCTGTAGCATGCACGGATGGACGGGTGCAGCAGTGAAGCAGAGCAGAAGGAGATGTGAAAAATTTATTGGGAAATTGGATCTCTGTACTAGGTGTTTTGGGACGGGGTGATTAGACACTGTATGCTAATAAATCTCTCATATGATTGTGTTTGGGTTTTCCCCAGTATTTTACTCACTTTTAATTCTTAGCAGGTTGGAAGGGAGTGAGATTTGCATGGGGCCAGCTTCATTTAAAAGGGAATATCTAGCTTAGTCATGATGACATAACCTCAGGTTTTGCATCAGCCCCAGAAACTTTTGATAAATCGATCTTAAACTGGGGGGAAAATATTGTTTTCCTTTGATGTCTAAATTTACCAAAAATTAAACAGCAGAACAGTTTTATGGAGCAGTTTCCCATTAAAGCAGTTGCTGAAAATGAGAATTGTGCACACACTGAGGAGAGGATAATGTGACCCCTCTTCTCCCAGTGACATAATTTTTCCTGGGCTGAGATCTGCAGGAGGTTAATTCTGGCCACACAATCGACGCTTACCCTGTTGCACAGAAATCCTCTCCCAATGCAGGCAGCTCTGTTAAAAGCATTTATTGTGTGTGTGTGTGACAAACTGACCCATAAAACATCCTGAGCAGTGCAGGCAGCAACAATCGGCCAGTACTCACTGCTTGACATCGCCGACTTCCAGAGCTGGTAGCTTGGGAGATGGGAAGTGAAGCAATATTGCTGAATACTGTAAAGCAGGGAGGCAGCGGATGGCTGTGCATTAGGGATGCTTTGCCACGCTGCTGGAGCTAAGCCTGTCACCCACTTGTTATAAAACACCCCTCTTCTATTGTCAGACCAATATGAACTCAGCTCTACTGGGAAAACCCATTGTGGGTTGCGGCTGATGCTGTCAGGGTGCAGGAAATTTATACTTCTAAGGTGTGCTTGAGCTTTTGGGATTTCCGGCACATGGAGGCCCTCAGGCTGTGAGTTTCATAGTGTATTTATACTTCAAGTTCCCATAGTTAAGTGGTCATCATTCCTTGAGTGCCTGGAGGCTATAGCCAGCTTTCCTGAGGGGTCTTTCTCCATGTTTTACCTTTTTTTCCATTAACGTCTGTTACCTTTTTCACTGCCCTAAGTTGTTCTTATTTTCATATTTCCCGACTTCGGTTGGCTGTAGCCTTGTATTGTATCTCCATGACATATATCATACTTGATTCTTCTCTGGTCAAGCTATGCATATTAAGTTCATAGAGTTTTTCTTAAAAAGTTTCATTTTTTTGTTCTGGTTTCCAGCTTCCCCCTCTCTTCTGGCAGCTTTGGCATAACCGTCTGGTCTGGGATTCAGTGTTGGTTCATTGGGATGTGGAGAGGAGTAAAGGAACTCATATAAAGAAAGATAATTGATTTTGGTTTTTTTTAAATCTAATGCACCTTTCTATGTGTCTTGAATACTCTTTTTATGCTGCTGTTGTCAATTCTGGCCATATCTGTCAGATCTAGGAGCTGGGACTTCAGCTAAGAAGTTGTTTTCATTATTTTTTAAAATTAATTTTAGCCTTTAGGGCTGCAGAGAAAACCTTAGGAACTCTGCACTCGCAAACACTAGGGAACAAACTCACAAGTCCTGAAATCTTTTGCTTTTTCACTCCTTGTAATTACTTTTTTGGGGGAGGAGGGAGCAAGAGGGTCTATCTTTGTCTTCTTTTGTATTGCATTCTGAGTTTGTATTTTTTGTCCAGCTTTGCATCTTACGCTTGCTTAGATTGCTTTGCTACCAGACTAGGTAAATTGGATTGCGGTTGTTCAGGACAAATTTCATAACTACTGGTTCTTAAAATAATGTGTTGTTTTGTCATGTCTGGGAATTCCAAATATAGCTTATTTGGCATTGTCCCTGATTGTTGGGCTGTTGTTGTTGTTTTGTTTTATTTCTGTTATTCTATCAACCACAGTCAAATTCCAAGATCCCATTGTATCAGATAAGAGACAGTCACTGCCACAAAGGTTTTCCCATGCATTAAAAATGCACATATTTTCAAATACTAATCCTCAGTTTCCAAAGACATCTTTGAAAGTGGTCGCTGATCCCTTTCCTAATAATACGTAGCTGGACCGGTGCATGCAAATGGAGGGCTGAAGCCGAGTCTAACTATGTGTAAACCCCTAGTGCTGTCCCTGTTCTCTGCTCTGTAACCTCTCTGCTCCTTTCCCCTCAGAAAAGCATGCAAGGGCAGCAGAATTTTGCAGACTACCCCTGTAGAACTCCTAGTTGGACAGTAGTAAATCAGAGTGAGAATCTAGCTGAAGGCGGCTGGACCCTATGCTGAAATGGCTTTTTAGCTCATAGGGTGGCCTGGGCAGTCAGATGGCAAGTGCCTCAGCTGCAGTTGTCACAGTGTCCTACTGGGAAAGAAGGAGCCATCCAAGTCTTTGGGACCTGCACCATTTTTCTAAATCCTATGGGAAGCTGTTATGCTATCTGCCAAGCTTCAAATTAATGTGGTTCTTGTGGTTGAAAGCCTGTGCAGCAAGGAAGATGTGGTAATTCCTTTTCTACAGAGTAATTTATAATGGCAAAATAATTTAAAATACTCAGTAACTAGCTTGGTTACTTAAGAATTTTAATCAAGAAATTATTATGTGTTTTCTTTGTATTACTCTTTCTAGGGCTGTTAGTGACTTAAATTGTGTTTGTAAGAACTTTTCTACTAAGCATTTCTCTTGGAGCAAATTCAGACAATAAATAATGCATCCTGTAAGCACAGCTGAGGAAGATTGCAAACTATCTAGGGATAAATTGCACAATAAAATATATGAAAGATAAAGGTTAATGCCAGCAACACCACTTAATGTGTTTAATTACATAATCAAAGGAGCGTAACAGTGCCTGTAACTATCTTTTTTTTTTTCCGTACATAAAGGATCTCAAAACTAGAAAGGGTTTTCTGCATGAAAAGCAGTTGCTGTTGGGAGGAGCTGTTTGGAGAGAAGGGAGCTTATTTACAGACTTCTCATCAAAACTAATGGGAAATGCTGGGTGGAGGAGGACTCAGGTGAAGAGGAAGATGTAAGTGGTCAGTGATGTGACCACAGAAAAGAGTCTGGACCCCCAGATTTGGAACTGGGTGCGCTGGCCGTCGCTGGGCTGCCTTCACACTGGTATGGACTGGTACTGTGTCAAAGCCTATCCAAACTGCTTTCTCTCTTCCAGCCTCCTGCAGATACCCAGAAGCTTCAGCAACACTCATAAAGGCCTATTGTTACTCTTAAAAGGATTGAAAATGAGTCTTTCTCCTTTCTTGTACCTAAAAATGAGAGGCAAACAAGGAATCAAGTGGGAAGTCGTGAAAATGTCAAATGGGTCAAATGATTTATCTGAACATGTGAACATTAAACCAAAGTTGGAGTGAAACAGCTTTGGGGGGGCTTACTGTCACAAAATTAGTGTGTTGTCTGTATATAGGCATGTTTCACTTAAAACAGCATTCTGCTATTTATTTGTAAAATGTGGAAATTATAGGGTAGCAACTTAGTTTCCAAACCTTCAGCCTCTAAGTATGGGAGCGCGCTTTGAAATGAATCTTCTGTTCATGTGGGCAGCGGTTGTGTCTTGAAAACGTGCTCTGTACAGTCTTTTCTTGAAAGTACATTGCACAGTTAACACCTTTGTGTGTAAACAGCTGAGATTTTTGCAATTGCTATACAAGCCTAAGCTTACACAGAGGGCACTTTAGGTTTTGAGAAGATAGAAACAGATAATGAGTATAGACTTCATCCAGTGTCTCCATAACAAATAGCCATTTTCACACATAGTTTTGAATAAGAAGAGGAAAAGCTTTGGCTTGTTTTTACAATATTTGGGTTTTAAACTTTAATAGTACCCCAAATGTGCTCATTCTATATGTTCCCTTAAATGTGCTTTGTGCATATGCAACATCACACATTTTGCTGATTTTTTTGAGCTCGAATGTCAACAATTGCAGAGTGTAATTATGCCAATAGTGCAGAGAGACATTTACTTGATTAATTGTCACGGTCTGAATTAAGCCAATATAGCCTATGGCTTCCAGCTGAAGCCCAGAGGCAGGAGCCTAGATTCCCTCTAGCAGAGACACACAAATGCCTTGTCATGTGCTTAACATCTTAGGTTACTCCATCTCTCTCTCTTAGCTTTAGAAGGAATTTAACTCTCTAAAATTACTTGGGGTGAACATGGGCCTGGGCATTTGTACATGATGGATTCAGAAGTGTTAACTCTCCAAATATAGATACTGACTTGAACCTGGCGCTGATCCTGCCCTGTCCTTCTCTGCCTATGCCAATGTGATTCCCAAAACCTGTCTTGCTGATATGACCCTCACAGAGTTCTTGACTTTAGTGTTGGTGTTTGAACACATGATGGTACTGTGATTCCCCTTCAAGACAAGTTATTCTTCTGACTCGCAGAAATGGGTTTAAAATTCAATAGCCCAGCAAAGAGGGACAGAATCAGGGGTTTGTAGTATGTCCAACTTAAGCCCTTTTTTTTTTTCCCAAGATTGCTGTTCTTGATATCAAACACTAAGACCTTGATCTTACAACAATTGTTCTCCTTTGTTGTTCATAGGCTTTTAAACGTGTACCTAAATATAGTATAAGCCAGAGGAGAGAGTTAATGTTGCTATGAGAACCTTAACCTCAGCATTTCCTAGAGTTTTATGTGTATATTTAGAAAAAAAAGCAATGATCAAATAACTCACAGTTATTTTTCTTTTATAAGGAAGTACTGTCTGATGCCTTGTATATAAGTGATCCCATCTGCAATGTATTGCTGTTACTGCTGCTGTTTGTCTGAAGGGCTTTTTTCCTGCACGAGCTGTGCAACAGAGGAGGCAAAAAGAGCCATAGGATTGACCTATATATTTGTTTCATTGTAGCACTTGAAATTCCTATGTCTTATAATGCTGCCGGGCAACTAACGGGGAACTGGCTGGTGCTCCAGTGAGTAGTTGTGGTTGACCGAGTTGCCTGTCAGGTGTGCAGAGAGCGTGCTTAGAGGCTTTTCTTTATCAAAGATTTGAAGCTTTAAGAAGCAAACTCTTCCTTTTTTTGTTACCTCTTCAACTAGGCAAAGAGCAGTTCAAGGGTAATCTGCATGCAGAGTTTGGGTCTTCAGCAGCTTTGAGTCGACTGATCCTAACTGAAAGCTTCCCCATTCCTCCAGTGACTCAGACTCTGCTCGTGTGAGCCCATGAACTTTGAGTACAGAAAGCTTTCAGAAAAATGATTGCATCAAAACAGGGTTCCAGTCAAAACAGCAAGTACCTGCTTGGTACATAGGTGCCTTCTGCAGTAAATAACTCCTTCTGCTTGCATGAGGTCCATGCATTTCAATTCAGTTTTCTTTCTGTTTACCTCCCTGATGATATGGCTCTCACTTCTGAACAATCTTGATGGGTAAAATCAGGGGATGAAAGACAAAACTTGCTGGACTGATTCTCAATTTGTGCAGCTGTTGGTAGTGACTCCTCAGCATATTTTAATGGCTTTCTGCAATGTCTCTGATCTTTGTCTCTCATAAAGGGAAACTCTTGAAGAACTAGTGTACTGAAACCTTTTATCTATTAGATTTCAGTCAGCAGGCCTTCAGATAATGGGCACTCTCTCCTTATACTTAGGTTGGAATCATGATCCGGGATAGCAAAGGTTGGTTTGCACTAATACAAATTACACCGTGATTCACTTCAGTTTGCAGAATGCAAATTCGAATCTGTTTCATGCTGAGGATTTTCAGCATAGCGTCATTTAAAAGCGCGAATTTTTAAAATTATTGTATACAGTCATGGGTTTTCTTTTGCAGCAAAAAGGAAAAAAATTGCACAAATAGAAAAGTGGAGAAGAAGTAACGTGACCATGACATGACTGGGGGATTTTTTTGTCCTTGTTCCTTATAATGTTTGCATTATGTGATGCACACAAATTACTGCAGTGAGGTTGAGGAACTGAGGCTGGAAGATGAAACAGCCATGAGGGTACTCAAGATACGTGACCCATTATATGAAACCACTGAAGTGATGAATATTAATGTTCTTTTAAATTTTTAAGTCTTTCTGTCTTTCAAATAAAGAAAAAAAAAAAAGCTCGGAGGAAGAATTCTTCCCAGAACAATGGTGCAGTCTGTTATCTGCTCCTTTGCACTGTAAAGCACTGAATGTTCAGCCAATATAGTGCTCTGGTTGGCTTAGCATTCTTAACCTTAATTTTGAATAGAAGGTGCCTTGTGCTGCTGACGTAATTAGGGCCTTTTGTAAATCACTGTTGCAGGCAGTCTGCTGTTGCATTTCACTGCATTTCTTGGAGGGATGCAGGGCAAAATGTCAGACTAACTTTCTGAACCCATCTTCAGGCTAAGTGTTTTCATTATTGGAGCATTTTATTCAGAATGAATTCTGCTTCATTTTCCTTTGTAGATAATAAGCCCCAAATCAATTTTGCAAGTGAAACAGTGTTTCTGGTGGAAGAAGTTTGAATAGGAAGCCCATAACATATTAAAGTAAGAGATGCTTCCTTGCAAAAAGAAGGAAAAAAAAATACAAGAAATGTGAGAGGGTTGGATTTGACCAATTGACTAAATTAAGTCCTTTCTGTGATACAGGAATATTGTTATCTGCCTCTTTTGCCACGGAAACTGTCAGAAAGTTTGAGCTGAAGCTTTGTCATCAGCTGGTTCCATATTTGTGGTTACACATCCTGCTCTGCAGCGTGTGGGGGCATAAAATCTCCCTCCCTTTCGTGTAAGCCTCTTAGGGTCAGGGACCATTTCACTCTTGCCTCTACAGAGGCACAGGGTTTCATCTCTCTTCTGTCCCTCTCCTGTTCTCTAGGGCAGGGTTCAACTCAGGCCATTACATCCCCTCCTGATGCAGTCTTTTATATCTGTGATGTCAGTGGTGATACATGGCCTTGTGCTGTCCTTGATAGCAAACACGGCACTATTAATAGTCAGTGAAGTTATCTTGCTCATTTCTGTGCCCACGCTGTCCACCCACTGCACTCCAGTCCCAAGGCTTTAAAGGCATGGTTAGAAACCTCCACCGCTGACCAGCCCTGCACATGAACATACCTACGTTTGTAAGGTATCTTGTGGGGACAACAGGGTGCTGTCTGCAGGGCCTGGCTGAGGGGCAGTGGGGGGAACGTGGTGTTACAACGGAGGTGCATACTGGACAACAGCCATTTTGTGACCTATACCTGCTCTGAGATGCTGCTGTAGCCCAGGGTAGCTGTCATCGGCTCAGACTCTGGGCGAGGAGGGGGAGGAAGGGAGATGTACCCATGACCCCATTGCTCCATACCAAGGGAGCATGGCATGAATGAGCTTAGAAGACAGCTGAATCTTTCTCTGGTGGCCATACTCCATTAAGTCTTTCTGTGCTTGTGAGCAGGGGAAAGTGTGGTGGTCGTCTTACAGCTCTCTCTTTTCCACCTGCAAGGACTTGAGCAGAACAGCTTTCTCTCTCTTCTGGGACTTGGCAGTGACAAGGATCAGGTGCAGCCTGTCCTATGTCGCTGCCTTGTTCCCAGCAAAGCTGCAGGGAAGGAAAAGAGGGGTTCTTTGTGCTCCAGATGTTGCAAAAGTGGTGATTGGCCTGGTGTGTGCCTGGTACAGGCTCTCTCATGTGAAGTCTGAGGCAGAGAGCAGAGGGCTGTGCTTTCCCAGTGACTAATGAATGAATGAATGATGTCATCAGGTTGGTTCCTGAGGCAGGAAATCCATCCAAAATAACCGAGTTTCAATACAGAAAGTGAAGTTACGTGCACAGAGTGAGCCGAAAGTAGAAAGGAATTCTTTCACAACTGACTGCTCGGTTGTGTCACTCCTTTCCAATCCATTGCAATAGAAAGTAGTTAAAAAAAATAAATAAAAATTGAAGCGAGTGCTAGTCCCTCCCCATTCCCCACTAAACCAAAACAGAACAGCAACTTTCTGTCATGTTGAACACTGGCTGTTCGTGTCCCCAGGGGGAAGGCAAGGGCTGTGATTCCCGCCGGTGTTTCGGCACCCATGGCTCCCGCTGTCCCCCAGTTCCCCGGGCGCGGAGTGCTGGGGCCGGGCCGGGGCCGCTGCCGGTGCCCGGCGCTCGGCTACAACCGGCTACTTTTCTCTGTGTGAAACGGGAGCTAGAACAGAGACCCCAGCGAGAACACGGCGGCACCCCCGCCCCCAGCACGGTTCAGTGTGTACCAGAGTGCCACCGGGGATCCCCCTCCTCCGAGCCGGCTTCCGAAAGTGCGGCCTCATGCCGCTGTCAGGTGGAGCCGCTTCCTGACCGCGCGGGTTTGAGTCACTTGGGCTCGGTGGGGCTTTAACTCCTCCCTCCCTGGGCTGGAGTCCGTACGCGGCCCGGGGAGCAGGNGGCGGGAATAATTTGGAAGTCTGATAGTGTGTGGGAAATGATTACATCAGTCGGAGGGAGGGCTAGGATTGGTCTACACAGTGTGGTTTGATTCACTACCGCAAAGATTGCGTGTAACCCTTTGAGTGGAGCTCTGGCAGAGTTGTTTCCCTCCCCAGAAACAGTCCCCATAGCAGGGGCTACGTGACAGGTACAGTTCCGCCACCCGTTGACACTGCCGGCTCCCCGGGCGCACAGCCTAGGCTACAAAGGGTCGGCAGAGGCAGAGAACAAACTCTCTCTCTCAAGAGGCAATCTCTATTTAAAATGCCATCTTGTTCTTCCGACTGCTGCCTTTTACGTGCCGTTGAGGTAAGACTTTCCATATCAAATTACCTTCCAGGTTTTTGTTAGATTCGCCTTCTCTTGCTAGGATGCGGAGTGTTTTAAACGCGGAGTTGATTTAAATCTTGGACCTGTGCATTCACCCAGAGAAATAATTTTGCAGCAAGTGACTCTCGCTTGAGCAGAACAATGCAAAGGGGAAAGCATCTGTATAATTCAGGAGGTGGGGAGAAGGTTCCTGACTTGTTCTCTCATTTCCATTAATATTTAGGATGTGCAGTGTATGCACATTTGGTTTCAAACTACTTTCAAGCTAGGATCAAAAGAGAAGTCGGGGCAGGGAGAGAAATGTGTGGACTGTGCTAGCTGATTGATCCACCAGTGAACTGCAAGTGGGACTTCCCCAGGCAAAACAGGCAGAAGTTGGTGGGGAACAAGAGAGCCATTTTTAATCTTCGGGGTCTTGGCCTGCTCCTCTGTAAGCGTCCAGAGGCCTCCAACAGGATCGCAAAGAAAATTGTGTGTGTTTAACTGGATGTAATTTCTCTTGCCCACTGCTGCCAAAGTACTCTCTCAATACTGTTTCACGTTTGCTTACCTTACACAGCTTTATACAGAACCTGCTCTCTCACTTTTTCTGCGTATGTGGTCATATTAACCCTGCTGAATATTTGTTTAGTGCAGGGAGGTGTTGGGGAGGGGGGAGGGGAAATAGGGCCAGGGGGCATCAGGGAAAAGTGTTATGAAGTGAATCATCCATGTCATTTGTCCTGGCTGCCAAGGTGCTTGGAACCGTCACGCCAAGAGGATGCTTTTCTACAGTAGCTGTGTGGTTTGCCTATGTTCAGAGCTGTTGATCTGTAAGTGTACCCTTTATGTTGCAGGATGTAAAAGTCTTTAGTGAAGATGGAACAAGCAAAGTGGTCGAGATTCTAGCAGACATGACAGCCAGGGACCTCTGTCAGCTGCTCGTTTACAAAAGTCATTGTGTGGATGATAACAGCTGGACTCTAGTGGAGCATCACCCTCACCTAGGATTAGGTAGGGAACGGTCAAAGGGGTGGCATGGTTACCTGGGAACATAAAATATGTGTAATTCGTATTAATGTGCTTCCAGACAGAACATTTTCTTTCCACTGCTTTTATTTGTACAATTAGCTGAAGTCAAATACGTGCTTTTTGTGTTACAATTTGATGTGTTAAGCGTTTAAGCCATTTTAAGTCCTCCTCTTATTTCTCATCCTCTGGTTTTTTATTATAAAAAAAAATAATTGTGTAATCTTCACGCTAGCGCTCTGTTGCTACCTTGCTGTGTCTGAAGCTATTGCAAATAAACAGCTTAGGCAAATTAAGCTTGATCCTTAGAGTACTGGTCCTATGAAACAGCTCAGCTCATCACCAGCTGGGAGACCTGGATGAACAGACTCAGCTTTGCATACCTACAGTAATGCTTATGAAAGCTAGACATGCTGAGGTGGGGGAGGGGGGTGGCTGAACTTGACTTCAGGCAGGGAAAAAATGGTGGCACCACCCGCAAATCTATGGGCAATCTCTGGACCAGCAGTGGCATCTGCTCTCCAGGCAGCCGCTCCTCCACCTGATTGAAATTAAGGTGTCATGGTTACAGTTGCAAGAAGGCAGCAAGAGGAAGAACTGTGGGGAATTAAATAACACCGTGAATCGGTTTAATTACAGTACCTGAACAGATCTCATGTTATTCAGTCTTGCTTTTCCTGCTATTTTGTGGCACTGATTAGTCGCAGGGTTCTGCTGTGCAGCTTGCAACTGCCTGTCGCTCAGATACACTATCTATAATTCTACGTAGCATGCAACAATAACGCTTTAGAAAGTGTAGCATTTGGAATATTAGTCGATACATTTCACAGGGAATTTTTTCTAGAATATAGAAGAAGACAAATCATCAGCTGCGATCGCCAGCCCTAGACTTGTGAATGCTAGCTGTAGTTCACAGAGGTTTTTTTATGTCTAAAAATGTAGTTCATAACCCTTACAAATTAAAAAAGGAAACAATTTGCTGGAGATGCAATGCCCTAAACCGATACTGTTAAACACAGATAAATTCACTGTTCTGCAGAATAGCACTCAAAAAAAAAAAGGATATCCTGATTATTTAATGGTTTCATTGGATATCTCTCCTAATATAGAAATATGTGAAAAAATAACATGAAACACTCACTTGTATATGTCTGTGATATACTTTCAGTTCTGAGGATATAGGACGAGGTGAAGAATTAAGGTATAAATTACAGAATCTTTATCTCTCTAGCTTAATATGCCACATGCGCCTTCTAACAACCTTTACAAATTTTCAGTTTTATCAATGCTCCTTAAACTACCAGGCTCTCTTTTTCTATATTCTCTTTCCCATCATTGCTGATTGCCAAGGTATTGTGTAAACAGAAGCCTTCTCCTTTGTAACCAACATCCTTCTCCTGCCAGATTCATTCAATGATGCCACAATTCAGTGTTTGTGACATCACAATAGCTTCCATGGTGACTAATTGTGCTGTCAAACTCTGGTGTGTGACATCTCTGAATGAATCGGGCAGGAGGCTGATTAGGAAATCAAAAGCTTCTGTTTACACACAAATAACTTGGTAATTAACAATGATGGGAAAAGAGCAAGATACTTATCGGGCTGCATTTATATACATGGGGACCTGCCTGCCTTGAACCTCTGTTTCACACTGAAGCACAAAGCGGGGCCCTGGCTGTCCCAGAGAAACGGGGTGTGCAGGTTGGGGCTTCAGCAGCCACCAAATTTTTTCCTGCAGGGAATGCTCCAGGGCTGTCCTCTGTAGGCCACGCAGTAGAACTGTGTGAAAAGTAATCCAGCCTTTGGGAGTCCAAAGTGAACAGACAAAGGAAAAAGTATTTAAAGTATCAAAAAGATGTCATGATACAGATTTCACATATTTGAAAGGATGTGGACAGAAAAGGGAATAAAAGAGTTCATTTAACGTGAGACAATATCATATAGTTTCTTGTATTTGGGGACCAAAGTATACACTGTGACAATAAACTTTAAAAATTCAGTAAACTTCAAATGCCAGCTTTCATGTGTCCAACCAGTTTTGGTTGTAGCTTGATTATTTTTGTTCTGTTTTGTTATATGGCTGCTTATTTCTTAGCTTTTCAGTAGCTTAAATGCTTCCCTGTATTTCAGAGGCTGACAGATTGAGGTAGTAATCTGCCTGCACCTTAGGTGAAGTTATTATCAGGAGTCTGATGTTCCATATTTTTCCCTCTAGAAGTAAGACCGCTAGTATAAGTATGAAACAATGGTGAATAGGTACTTAGCACTGTGGAAAGAAATATGGTTTAAGAGCAGTGAGAATTCTGTTTATCCAGAAGACATTATTTCTTACTCAAGACATCCTTGGTGACTTAATGCTGTAAGTGGTAATCTTGAAGCCCATCAAAAGAGACAAGTTTCTTCATTAAGTTCCCTATCTTATTTTTTCCCCTGGTCTTGCCTAATATTCCTTCCCAAAAGAGCTCAGTTTGCAGAACCAGTTCATACTTCTACCGTTGGGCAGACTAAGGACAAGAGCACATTTTTAAAGCCAGCTGCATATTTACCATTGTGGTGATCTTCTAGGTCCCAGTTTTTAAGAAACCTTCCCCCGACTGCTTACTTTGCACGCATAGTCAAGTCTATTCCGGATAACATGTGTGCTTGCAAATAGCTTCAGACAGCTATTGGATTGCACAAAGTATTTGTGTTCTCACTAAAGGCAATGGTGTGACAATTTACCATCAGACTTGCTTAGATTTGACATGTGGAAATGGTTCCTGCTGCACTGTACCACTAGTATCTAAAACACTTTGAGGTCAAGATTAAGCAGTCTGTTGAATTGGTCCCATATTTCATTTGCAACTGGAAATATGCCTGTTTATAAAATGTGATATTCTCCCTATGTGCTAGTTTGTGCTTAACTGTCATCAGTTTAGGGTGGGGATTGAGATATCATTATTGGACATTAACAGAAATAATCATAATGATGATGACAGACTGTCATGATAGTATATGTCTGGACACTGAAAAATTCCCTACCTACAAACCTAATTTTTCCAGTTCCAGAATTGACTATGCATCTTATTTAATATAATTGAAGCAGAACAGAAAAGTAGTAGAGCTCAGAGATACATGTAGGGTTAGAAGAAAGAATTACTGCATAGTTTTGTACATAGATTTCCTTGTTTAGCTCTGCATTGAATTTGATTTGCCTTAACCTGAAGGAATCAACAGTGGAATAGTTGGACACAGCGCTTGCTACAATACAGAACCAGGGCAGGCTACTTCACACTTGGGTCCATCTGTCATCTGGAGTGATTCTCTGATTGGGAATTTTGGGCTGTGCCTGTGAGTTGTTAACAATGGAATCCAGCTCCTTTTCCCATCTCATATCACATCTACAGTTCTATAGAAGTTTAGATAATAATACAAGACAATTTGGGGAGGAAAAAAAGAAAGGGTCCTGTTTTCCTAGCAAGTATGTAGAGGAGATTGAGTTGAGCGTATCAGATAAACTAAAAGGAGACTGGTCCCTTCAGCAGCAATGCCACTTGAAGACAGAGTGACCCATTGAACTTAATAGACTGACATCTGTGCTTCTAGTTTTGTAGCAGAAAGCTCAAAGCATAGCTGAGGTGGAGTTGCTGGTGTGTCAAGTGGCAGTTCATCCTGTTTGTACTGAGCGCAAATTACCAAGGACTTCCCAAGTGCACAACTTCTATGAAGTAGTAGCAAACTGACCAGGAGTGGCTTCCTTTCTACATGTATGTGTTATAAAATGCTGCACTTTTTCTTCAGAATGAAAATGTAAACATAAAATCAGAAGGAGTATCAGCACAAAATCTCAGAAGGGTCTTGATTTAGTAAAGAAAAGTAATACGTCTAGGCCAGTTGCCTGAAACTCTAAGAAACAGTCTCTGGGTATATTTACACAAACTTAATAATTGAAATGCAAACCAAACTGACAAATGTTTATCTCTACTGCATTTCCTCAGGACAGGATGACCATGACATGGTTTGTCCCTACAATTAGGTGAGCAATCTTCAGTGTGTTAGGAAAGCAAAGACCACAACTTTGTACAAAGCACATGGTAGCAGGATACGTGGTCTTTCAGAGTTCATACTGTGTTGAAGATTCATACCAACATAATGAAATGTTTTTTAGAGGAAGCATAATTGAAAAAACAGGCTCTTCACCCTCATCACAGTGTGGTTATTTGACTTAACCAGTTGCCTAAAACCATGACAGTTATAATAGATCAGTAGCAATACCTGTAACTTTGCCTGTGAAGCCTCAAGATAATGTGGAGGTTTAGGTGGTGAATGCTCAGTTGGTGCAAAATGTCCTTAGTTAACTCATACCAACAGCAGCATTGTTGCTTACATTAGTCAGAGAACTACCCACTTAAAAGTGGTGTTAGGGCTAATGCACTAAGCAGCAGCTCTTTATCTGAGAGCAGCCCAGTATGGGAAATCTTCAATGTTAACCTCTTGAAACACAATCTATAGCAAGACTGGACATTGCAAATGCACAGTAAATGCTAAAGTCATCAATGAGCTGGTGATGACTGACAATCTAAATGTAGGTAAAAAAGACAATGGGATCATTCAGACATAGGTTAAATTTTCGATCAAAGAACTTATATTAATCTGCAAAGTTGAATAGTTCAAGCGACATTCAAGAGCTTGCTACTTTCTGAGACAGCAATGACTTCTTGCTTTCTATCCTGAAAACACCCCAAGAAAACTTGGATGGCAGCCTGACATTTCTAACCATGGGAGTGCAAGGATGCAGGAACAAGAAGTGGGGAAGGAACCCTCCAAAATTCCTTGGCCAGCAAGTCACACACATTTTGGATAGAGCTTTGCAAAAATTATTTTTTGTTTGACCTCATTTTTTACTTCCTATTATATAAGGGATGAAAGTAGTGGCTATTAGGACTTTTGAAAAATACCTAAATATTTTCCTGGAAACTTGTGAAGATTTGCTGAGCTAATGAATTCGTGAAGTAGTGCACACGTAGCCCAGTGGCCTTCTTTTGAGTTACTGCTTTCAGTGAATTGGATTGTTAAGCTATCTGTTCATGCTTTGATGTGCCATTCTTTTGACCAGAGAAGTGGTGGTTATGGGGAGTTACCTTGTAACCAGATCTAGAGCAGAAAATTGCCCTGTCATGTGTACAAAACATTTGTCTCTGTCAGTATTCCTGTAAAGTAGATCCTGTGACCTCCTTCATAATAAACCCCTTTGTCTAGCATCTACAATAAAGGCCTGAAGTTCACCTTGAAATGAACTGGTTTTATAGAGTGTGATCAAATAGGACACTGTATTTCTGTGATAGTTCAAGACCTTTTTGCAACTTTTTTCCCCTTAAATCTGTCCACCTTGCCAGTTCCACAGCATATAGCCAGCACCAAAATAAGAGGTGCGTGTGTATTATTCAAGCCACTGCGCACAAAGTATCTTACATTCTTTCTTTTCTCAAAAGTTTGTGCTTATGAAGCCCTGATGTAGACAATCTTTGAAGAACACTGCCGTGTAACGTTAAACTTTGTAATACTTATTATGCCCTAGTTCCTTTAAATGCCTCATGACAGTTTGGTTTGAAAGCTATAATATGTTTTGTTAACTTCTTAAATGTAACGAATTACACTGGATTGTTTTACTTCTGTTCTTTGGAAGTTCTCACTGCTTCTGCTGGTTGGCTGCGTGTTAACATCATGTTCTTTTTCCACAGAGAGGTGCTTAGAAGATCATGAGCTCATAGTTCAAGTCGAGTCCACAATGGGAAGTGAAAGTAAATTTTTGTTCAGGAAGAATTACGCAAAATACGAATTTTTCAAAAATCCCATGGTGAGTCTCCTTACTTAGTTGTTTACACCACAGAGAGACGGATGGGTTACAATAACATGGCTGGGCACTGTTATGTCTTAAACATCTATATATAAAAAAAAAACAACCTACAAACAGAATTCTTTCCAAAGAAATTTCACGCAATGTTTAAATTCCTTGTACTTTCCTCCCAGCTTAAAAACCTCAAGTGTTTTCAAGTTACCAAATATACTTGTTTCAAAATGTTGGAGAGTGACCAAGACAGGGAAATCTTTGTTGGTTTAAGAAAAACAGAAGTGCAATTTACTTGTTATCTTCCAAGTTACTTGGTTTGAAGCAAGTTGATCACATAGTGTGCAGTATCCAAACTTTTTAATTTTTGTCAGTAATAATTTAAAAAAAAAACCGCCTCTGGGTAAAAGCTAAAGCACTTAACTGTGTACAAGGAATTTCTAGTTTATCATTATGTATGTTGAACAGGGTCTCACATAAGGATGTGCTTTACTGGTGTGCTCTGCCTTCTTTACTGATCATAGTAACTTGCCCTCTCCACGTCCTCATGTAGATCTATGCTTGAAAAGTATTATATGTCATGACTATACTAATTCCTTGATTTGTACGATCCTTTGAATGTCATTTTAAACTGTAGTATAGCTGCTTACTTGGGAATGATTTTTCACATTTTATCTGAACACTTAAGTTGGAACAGGCTGTTAACATGAAGCGATGTCAGCTGGTGTGACCCATCTAGATAGCTGAAGAAGGATAATCCAGTGGTGGTTTAGGTGAGAACAGATTTTGGGTCAGTTGGGCATTTGTGGTGCCAGAAGAAAAAAGATACGTGAGGCCACATGAAAACTCATTGCTGAAGTTACTGAGGATGATAAGTTCATTCCATTCTTCATAGGTGCTAATGCACAGTTGCTGCATCCTCGCATGTGTCCTTGCACGTACATTTGTCATCTGCTAGTGCTTTTTTCAGAGACTGTGCCTTGACTTTACTGTGTGAAACGTTTCTGTACAGGGAGTGTTAGTAATTTTTCACTGCTGTTGATCTTCCCATCTGATAACCTATGAACATCTGAGTGCTGTACAGAATTTTGGTACCACAGGAGCTAGAACATTGGTTTCATGTGATATACTTTAATTAATAGCAGAGCATGGGAGTGAAACCCAGAATGCTTGGCATTCAGTCTCAGGCTCCTGCAATAGGAGAATAAATCACGCTTTTGGTGTAAGAATGTGAAGGCTCCCTATCCGTTGCATTAGGTGTTGCCATATGGCACTGTTTCTACTCCAGAGAGGCTGGTATATGTTTGCTTCCATAATTCATTGTGCAACTTACCTGACAGAAGGGTGATTCCTCTTCAGCCCTTCTCTTTATGCCCTAAAGACTGAAATTTAAATTGTCTGAAGAATGATGAATATTCTAAACTGGAAACATTTTTCTTGTGATTCATCTTGTTATAATCAGTCATTGTTTTATATCAGGCATTTCTATGTGTCTTGATGTTTCAAATAATGTTTAAAAACTTCAAGAATGACTTAATGTAATTGCTGAGTATAGTAAATTCAGTGTACTGAATTACATAGGCTTTTTAAAGCATAGCAAATGAAAATGGGAACTGGAGGAATAAATCTGAAGTCAAGTCATCAATTTAGCAGTCAGAAAACTGTCTGGCCTTTGTCATGCAAAGATTCGGTATGAATAAGATATTGTACTGGATGCCTGAAATCAAAAAGCTCTGTAGAAGCACCTGTTAGTGTGTTAAACAGTATTTGTTTCTGTGTTTGTGGGATGGGGAAAAGGAGGTAGATGTCTGCTTTGAGGTTATTCAAATCTAGCATGAGAAGCAGGGCATGCAACACAGACCCTAATTATTACACATGTCCTCATTCAGTTTTTATTATTTCCTTTCATGGAATGTATGCTGACAAGAAATGTATCCTTACAAGAAAAAACATTGGGCTCTGTTATGTTACCCCGAAATATAAACACAGAGAGGTAGAATTTGCAAAGGGCTTTTCTCTTGACAGATGGAAGGGTTTCAAGCCTTGAGCATAACCTGGCTGTTCAATGACCTAATGAAAGCATCAACAGCCAGACGTGAGCTTTTTCTCACGATAAAGGTCTTTGAATGGCACTTCATTATGAGCCTTCTGAGGGACTGAGCAGGTTTTAGGGTGAAGCAGATACAGTGCTGAAGAACTGTATTTTGGATAGAAAGAGAGTGCTATCAAAGGTAAAGATGTACATACTGGAGATCCTGCAGCATCCCCAACTGAGACTTCTTTTAATGCATCCAGCTTACTCTTCTGAGGGTAGAGAAAACTTGTTATTCCTCCTGCTCTGCATCTTCCACATGGCAAGTGGAGCTACAGAGTTTGTTTGCCAAACAGCCTTTCTGAAAGGAGAGGGAAGACCAGAAATTTGGTGGCAGAATATGCAATAAGCAAGGAGTTACTGCATACCAAACCTGCAGGACCATTCATCTTGTCCTTTCCTAGAAAATAGAGGCTGTTAGAGGAAAAGGCTGAAGAGGAAGCCATGTGAAAATGCACTTATGAACTGCTGCATATCAGATATTTTAAAAATCCACATTCTGTCTGCAGGGGCGTTTGGTGAGCAGAAGGAAGGGAAGAGCTACACTTGAAAGCCCTGTGATTGCTTTCTGTGTCAGGGGATCTCAAAATTGATTTAAGAGTGATAGTTTTAAAAAATTAATGACTAGAAGAAAATTCCACTTGTTCTATGTTCAAATATAACGTCACTTCCAATTGTCTTCTCTTTTTGTGTCTAGAATTTCTTTCCAGAGCAAATGGTTGCCTGGTGCCAGCAAACAAATGGCAGTATCCCACAGTCACAACTTCTGCAGGTACTGTAAGTTATCTGAAGGTTTTGGGGTTGGAGGGGCAAGGTTAAGAGGAAGGAAGGGAGAATTCAAAGGTCTGGAAATAGCTGGTCAGAGAAAGACCAGTGTAGTGAGTTAGCATATGCTATTAATGCTGAAAATATCTGACAAAGATCTTGCCCAGTGGCATTGAGGTGTAAGTTGTAAACACAGAGTATTCATAGCTATGTTCATACATATTTGTACCATTAATATTGAACCTACTTTGTGGGTACCTAGTTTGGGCACCTAGTTTTGTTCCTAAAACAGTCTTAGCAGATATATTTCTAGAAAAAACAAACATACCTTATAAAAAGCGAAACAGAAGTACTCCTCTGTGCTCCTCATCATAGCATAGGAGAAAGTGTAAAAATGTGTGCATACAGGAGAAGATGGGCTTGAGATGGTGAGAGGTTTTACTTTTACTTTTTATGTCCCATGTTGGTGCCTGGTGAGAATTAACCATAAGGACCAACTTCCCCATGGTTCAGCCAATTAGCTACTTCTTTATATAGAAAAACAACTCCCTAAGAAGTAAGTGCAAGTAGGTACAGAAAATTGTATGTAGTATTAGCAAAGTAACCCCATTTAAACCCCAAGTAACCCCAAGTTACATTACAGGGGTGTGTACCTTATGCATGTGTGTTGGAGAGTTGTGTAATCTGCATGGCAGTGAGTTTATACTGAAATGTTGATGTTGCTCTACAGTTTCTGGAAGGCACTGTGAAGGCACAGTGGTGGTGGCACAGTTGCTTGGCCTCCAGGGATGGTGCTGAAGGGTTGGTTACCTCTCTGACCAGTAACTCATTCACTTAAACCTCTCAAGTTTAAGTGCTCTGATCTGGATCCTGTAGTCTAAATCTCTTTCACTTTAGTTGTTTTTTTTTCAAATGAGGGACTTTCCACTCATACAGTTGATTAAAAGAGTACTATATTAAGACTATAAGACCATGATGCCTGGAAGACAGTACCACAAATAATAGATAAATCATAAACAGAAGACACAAATATATGAAGAAAGTATACATACAAATAACTGATTCTAGCTTGATTTCTGTCATTTTGCACATTTGCAAATATGCACTGACTCTCTGTAAATACAGCAAGTTTCCACTGACTTTTGAACCAGTGTACTCAGTTTGTCCTGTAAGCACTTCAAAATCCATTAAATACTGGCTCCAGGTTTTCTGAGAAGAGTTTAAAATGTTAGAATCCACTCTCAGCTAGGAAACTAAACAAAAATCAAGCCAATTTCTGGAATTAAAAATGAAAGTCACATGCAATGAGGTCACCATTGGGAACCCAAACTAGTGGGTACAGGCATTGCCACAGACTGGTAAGAACAGAGGTGTTCACACCTTGGACCCTTTTTGCCGCAGTGTAAATGAAGAACTGAGTTTGTTAGCACAAGCAGCAGGACTCTTTAGAAGAGCAAGATGTTCTTGAAGATGGAAAAGTTTTGAAGCTAGGGTAACTCAAGCAGTAGGGAAAGGAAAACCTTACAACCTTGTAAAATACAAAAGTTTGCTTCTGGGTAGGCTCAATTAGGTGCAATCCTGGAGAAGCACATGTTACAGGGGTTAGGAGCTTGAGAGGTTGGAATAAGGAGGATGGCTACATGGTTTGTTGTTTAACCATAAAAAACAATCTTCCTTAAAGCATTTTTATTAAATGTGCCTTTCCTTTTAAAAAACAACTGTTTTCCATATCTTCAATGACAGCTGTACTTGGTAAAAGGTAAACTTCCTGCAGTCCAGTAGTCATTAAGCACGTTGCATCTGAGGTCACCTCAAACACTGAGCAAGTGTGCTGTTTTAATTACACACAAAACAGGGAAGAACATGAAATGTCATCTCACAATATCATATACCGCGTTAAAAGCTAGTATTTTTAGTCTTAACACTAGCATTAAAAACAGTGGGATCTGTTTTCCCTAGTGTCAGCCTGGCTCAGGTATGCTGAAAAACTTGCGTCTTCGTTTACTTTTGGTTTATCAGCTGAGAGAAGATATTCTTCATTTGGTCTTTCCATTTCACAGTGGAGAAGTGGATTCATAGTACAGCTAGCAGGAAAATGGACTGCTCTTTTTCCATTCTGTTAGATGAGATGGGGAGGAGAACTGGAAAAAAAAATACTAGGGTATAACGTAAGTAAGAATGCTGACACAGGGCACTGATTTTTGGTTTTGTTTCCTATGGGCATTGTCCACCAAATAACACCAAAACACAACTTTCTTGTAGAGGCATCTAAGCCAACCAGGTTTATGATTTTTTCTTCCTACTATTGAATTTATTAGTTTGGCATTTAACTTGCTGAGCAAGCCTCCTGTCATTTAAAAATCTGGCCCATTGTAGTAAGGGAGCAATCCATCAATTCACTAACCATAGTTAATACTTCCTTCCTTTGAGTACTGCAAATCAGATGATTCCATATGCAGCCTCTCTGATTATGTCAAGAACTTAAATACTTCTGGATCTTGAAGTCTAGTATAATTGCAGACACTTATTAGACTGTTCTACATTTGACTTTGAGTTAAATATTCTGTTGTCTGTCATACCTCTTGTCTTGGGACAGGTTCATGTGCTATATAGGACTTTAATGTGGGATACCCTGAAATAGGCTGTTCTCATTCTAAAACTTCGGGATGAAGTTTCAAATTTTGGCCTGTGTTTCCAAGTTAGACTAGTTGCCTGGATTGTTTTGACAAGGTATTACTTTAAGCATTACTTTGTGTCCCTTCAGGCCTAAGAATAGAGATACATAGAAATGGTTAGACTTTTGGAGCTTTAAGTCTTAACACAGAGACCAGAAAAGTGGTAGTGGCAGGAGCAGTTAGCTAGGTGGACTAACGGGAGTAGCAGCAATATCCATCTTAGTCATGAATCAGTTTAAACATCTAGGTCAGTTTAAGCAAAATGTGAAACTGCACCCCAACTCAGCAAAGTGATTTGCCATTTGCTTCTCTGTTCTGCAAATACAGTGACAATTTTATGATCCATCCGTAGGACACAATTCTCACTACATTTTCCTTTCCAACAGAACTTTTTAAACTCCAGTAGCTGCCCTGAAATTCAAGGTTTCTTGCATGTGAAAGAGCTGGGTAGGAAATCATGGAAGAAATTGTATGTGTGTTTGAGGAGATCAGGACTTTATTGTTCTACAAAAGGAACTTCAAAGGTAAGATGAAAAAAGAAGTTGCACAGTCCTAGTATGTAGAAGCATTTTCTGCTTTACAGTGGGTATTTTTTGCTGGTTTAAGTATCTGCACACAGTGTTGCCTTTATCACGTAGGAAAGGATAAGCAAGCCCTGACCAAATGTCAGTCGAGCCCTGGGCTCTCAGTGCATGAAAATAGCTGATATAGCATTGTTATATAATAAAACCAAACTAACTGGACAGCATCATTATCACTACTGAAGTTGTACTAACAAGGTTAGCAAGAGAAATCATGCTTTTCAAGCATGTGGTTTATGAATTCAGTTAAAATGATACCTTAAACAATATGTTATATTATCTAACTTTCAGATTTCTTTGAAGCAATGTAATAGGCTCTGCTATTTTTAGTGTGATGCATCTGAATAAGTATATTGTCAGCTTCTTGTATAAAGCACCTTCTGCTGTAGGCTGGTATTTAAAAGGTGACCACTTCAGGCTGGCTGGGAGAGGAGCACAGTGTTCATACACTGCCCTCTGTTGGAGGTTGGTCTTCAGAGATTGCACAGCTTGCAGCAAGATCTTCCAAAATCTTAACTATGATGAAATACATTATTTCCCCAGGAGCCGAGACATTTGCAATTGTTGGCTGACCTAGAAGATAGCAATATCTTCTCATTGATAGCAGGCAAGAAGTTGTACAATGCACCCGCAGAGTATGGATTTTGTATAAAGGTAATTCTTCTCATTAAGTTCTTCCAAAGTTCAGGACGGTGTTGGTAGCTCAGACTCCCATCAGCACCCAGCTAAGTGGGATTTGTATGTGAAACTCTGCATGCATTTCTGTCATGAGGACTTGATCTTTCACGTCTTTCCTTTGGCAGGCATGTCCTGTGAATCTTGCCATCATTTTATGTGACACTTCTAACACTTTATCTGGTGCTTCTTTGGCTTGAGAAATTTCTGTGCAAGATCAGCTTAGTGCTGAAGCATGGTGTGCCTGTGAGGTGGCCTTGGTTCACCTCACAGATTAATTTTTTCCTCCAAGTATTCAAATAGGAAAGTTTCTGTGGACAGTGAACACACAAACTATATAGCAACAAAGGATCAAACTCCAATCTGATGTAATCGTACCATTATTGGGGGCCAGAGGTTTGCATTTATTTAAAGAAAATTGTCTTGGAAAATGGGAATCAGAATAAGCAGTTGCCTTTGAGAATTGTAGAAACTGTTGTACTGATGGATAGCTTTGGAAAGTTTTTCAAAGCTCCACGTAATTTTCTGAGAAGAAAATAAGGCTGAAGGCTGGTTTTATTGAGAGCAATGCAGCAGTCTCCTTCCTACAGCCATTCCAGAGCTAGACAACATGGGTTTGCCTCATAGAGATGAGACTGGCTGTGGGACAGATCTTGAAGTGATGGAAGCAGACTTTCAGTAACATTCAGTTATGGAAACTTTGGTTCTTCCTCTCAAAATGAGGGCTCACAAAACCTCTCAACATTTTATTAAAAAAAACAAAAACCAAACCACCAAACCAAAAAAATCCAAATACCTTGGTTCTGGTTCTAGCACGGCCTGAGTACCTTCTTCCTATAAACTGTCAGAACTGCAGGGTATTTCAAAGTGGGCACTGACGTTTATCTTGCTGGACCCAGGTGAGAAAGTGATTTCTTTTCAAGCATGCTCAGCCTCTCCTGAGCTTTAATTCAGGGTGATGTGAACTTCTGGCCAGTTCTTGGACTAATACTGTACCTGCCTTTATTCTGCAGTAAACTTACAGTGGTGTTGGTTTTCTACTGAATGTAGCTGACTTCCCTCTAACTTTATAGCCCAACAGAGTGAGAAATGAAACTAAGGAACTGAGGTTGTTGTGTGCTGAAGATGAGCAAAGCAGGACGTGCTGGATGACTGCCTTTCGACTCCTCAAGGTACCTAATCTCTTCTATGTGTGTGGAGCTACACCTATAGTTAAGTTGCATTCATTATTTTCTTCATGAGAAAGTACCTGTATGTTCCTGAACATGATCTACCTCCAAAACAATACATCTAAAAGTAAAATGCCAGGTAGACCTGTCCCTCCTAAGCATTTAAGCTCAGAACTGAGCTCAATTCTTTCCATATATGAATCAAGTTTAATTTTAGTTTTGGAGCCAAATTTATGGTAGGTGAACAAATAAAAAAACTGCTTAACGAGATATTTGCAAGTTCTCATAAAGCTAAAGGAAATGTTTTGATAATGGTAAGAAGTTAACTAGAAGAGAGTGCTATCTGGAGTCTGCAAAATTTTTTCAGTTTTCTGAAGGTTCAGTTAAAAAAGTAACAAAAATAAGCAACTCTATCTCTGGGTGAAAGTTACTCATATCTGAGAGCAAACAATGAGATTTCTTGATAATATAGTAGGAGGCTTCACAGGTTTTCTTGAAACAAAATCAACATGGAAGAAACTGAGGAGAAAGTTGAGTATGTTGTGCTCTTTGAAGCAGAGAACTTCCTGATCTTCGTGGGGAAATACGCAGAACCTTGAGCTCACTTAACTGTGGCTCTCTCTGTGGCAAACAGATAATTTCAGGTTTGGAAATGAGGGCACAGCTGTTCTCTCTGGCTGCTGAGGTCAGCACACCAGAATCCTGCTGGTGGCTGCCATGTGCCAGGCTGTGCCCAAAATGGGATGTGTAACCCTGAGGAGCTGCCAAGCACTTGGTCTCTCTGTCCTGAATGAACAGAGTTGCTGTTCCTGCCTAAGTAGCAGCCCACATCAGCAAAGTCTTCACAGCCCTCTCTGCCAAATGGCCTTTTCCCCACTGGCGTTTCACACTCACCTGCTGAAGAAGATGCATTCCTGCTACGAGCCTCCAAGGAGCTGAGAGCAAGTGGGTGCATCGGAAAGAGCATGAGGTTTTATTGCTTCCTGGTCTATGTGTGGCATTGTCTAGGAGAAGCCACAGAGATGCCCACTGCTGCATGAGCATTGTTTATTCCTCCTGCCACTTCAAAAAAGTTCATCGTACTCTTTATCCTCAAGACATGATAAATGTTTGCTAAAATTACCTGTTCCTCTCCCTGTGCAGATTGTCTGTCATGCAAAACCCTGTAAGCATAGGGAAAGCAAATCAGACTCGTAGGCCTGTGGGTATGAAAACACAACGCCTGTTCTTCATCTGCATTAAGTGCTGCTCTCCAAATATCATCTCATTTGCTAATTGTAAGAGATTCTGTGTTGCAGTACAGAAATTCCTGTTACAAAAGCAGGTGCACTACCCATATTATGGGCCAGGATGCAAGAAGCAATCCCAGTTACA
The DNA here is from genome assembly GCA_013401335.1 of Brachypteracias leptosomus. NCBI lineage: Eukaryota > Metazoa > Chordata > Aves > Coraciiformes > Brachypteraciidae > Brachypteracias > Brachypteracias leptosomus. The sequence goes on along the minus strand of VYZX01002482.1, from coordinate 202,768 downwards.
AGATGCATGTTTGATTTCTGTGGTGCTGATGCCTCTGTTGGCTATCATAATTTGCTCTCCAGTTACTTAACTTGACATGACTCATGTTTAATACACACTAACAATTATGGTAAAGAGTTTTAGTCCCCAGACAATTCCAAGTGTTTCTTCTCAGCTGTCCTTTCCCTATTTAAACAGAATTTTGTATTGTGGGGAAAGTGCTCAAAAAGAGGATCAGATAATTGTAGTGAATCGTGCCTCAAATATACTGCTTGTTCTGAAGAAATTAGTTACACTGATCGAGGCACTAATGTTCCTGAATGGCAAGGAAGAACCTTCACAGTGTGCAGAATTAGCTGTTCTTACCAAATATGTAGACATGCATCTTGCTGTGACCCTTCAGAGGAATCTTTCTTTGCAGAGCGACCTGTGGCAGCAGCAGAACTGTAAGGCAGTATGCTGGCCTGTAACATTCACCCGTGGCAGTTAGCACTGAGAGGGGAATAGAGTATGCTTTTAAGGAATGCTGAAAGGTGATGAAATGTGTTTAGTCAGGGAAAATTAAGGCTGTGCCCCAAGATTGTGGCTGTGACCCTCCTTTTTATTAACCTACTTCAGCTTTCCATAGTCATATATTACCCTGTTTACAAAATTACATATAGTGTTTCAATTAGAACATTCAGCAAGCAGCGTTGCTATACTTGAGTGCTCTGCCTTTAGGGAGGGCACCGAATAGGTGTTTTCCTACCATCCTAACTACTTGTGTTGCTAACATTTATCATATTCAACGAGGAGCGTGGCTGGAATTCCATCCCCTTATTTTCATGAGGATACGAAAGGTACCAAAAGTGTTATTTCCTGCTGAAATTTATTAAAAGAGCTAGTGAATTAGAAAGGTTCTTGGTTTTTGTCATTATGAAAACCAAGTTTGAACATCTTATGCAGATTGGGTTTTAAATTCACATTACTGTAGGGTAAAAAGAGAGGCAGTTAGTCTGTGTGTTCTGCCCTCGAGTGAAAGCTTGTATTCTACAAGGAAAACATGATGAGAGCTGAGAGTGGCAGAAATTACCTGTGTATTTCAATGAGGCTTGTAAAAGTGCTGTCTTTTAAGTAAAACCTGTGCATATTTACTCCTTGATTGCCACCTGCCAATCACTATTATTCAATGCAGCTTTTGATCATGAAAATAGTAAACTGGTGGCACCTCGCTCCAGCATAAGTGGTATTATGAAATCACTACAGATTTTTTCCTAGGGTATATATCTTGAATAATAATGTCCTTGCCTTTCTATTGGCAGTATGGAATGCTACTGTATCAGAACTACAGAATTCCCCAGCAGAGGAAAGCCATGCTTCCACACTTTTCCACTCCAGTAGTAAGTAATGAACTTTACTTCATTAATGTGTGATGTTGGAAAAGATACATTTGCTTTTGCATTTTAAAAGTGGAAAATTTTACACTAAGAAATGTAAATTCAGCATTGTGTAGCAAATCAGTGTGAAGTTCACGTTTCGCATGAGTACAATTTATGTGGTTGGCTCTCCATTACCTTAGATTTACATGATCCACATGGTTGAAAAATCTTGGATATGTCAGGCACTTTGAGATCTACAGTACAGAGACATCTGGTTGTCTCTGTAGAAGCCAGCTTAGGTCTGGCAAAACTAACACGTAAATTTCCTAAAATATGTTGGGCCAAGAGCTGACTGTTAGCTATCTAAAAGTGAAGATCCTATATTTGGATCCCAACTGGCCCTGAAAATGACTGGAGCATAGTAATAGGGCAAGTGGGCAACGTGAACAATACAGATTTTATTCTCAGCCTTTGAATTCTGTCCCTCCCCTGTGCCCCTGTGGCCTAAAAAGAAAAGCCATTTATTTTTGAGTCTGTGAGTCTTTCAGAAGGGGAAAAAATGAGATGTATTTTCTCTGCTGTTGAAAGATAACTTTGGACAGTCTTCTGAAAGCAAAACATTTTGAAATGAAACTCTCAAGCTGGTTTTTTCTTTCCCTGTTTTTTGAAACAAGTGAAAATTCCTTTTCAGAGAAGTGTATCTGAAAACTCACTAGTAGCAATGGATTTTTCGGGGCAAATAGGAAGAGTTATTGAAAATCCTGCTGAAGCACAGAGTGCTGCCTTGGAAGAAGGACATGCTTGGAGGGTAGCTATCTTCTCTTCTTTTCTATTTTTGTAATCAGTAAGTGTCTGTTGAGAGCCAAAACACAGAGTAGTGTGCTATGATGTTAGTGCAGTGCTGGTCACAGTATAGCTTAGCTCCGGCCTGAAGCAATCACACTGCAAGCATGCAGATCTGAAAGTCAATATCCATCTTTAGCAAAACTGTCACATTCACAACAACCTTCTACCACTGCTTCTCTGTCCCCCTAGTGTCCAGAGGAAAGTTGAGGGGGAAAGCAGACCCACCAGAACTTTACTGCCAGTTTGCAAAACCAGTCTCTGAGGAGGAATATGTCAAATTAAATGCTTCCCCACATGGAAGAGGCTGGGGCTCTGACTAATGGCTTGCTCCCAGTAAGTTTAATTGCAGAATATACAAGAGGCAGGACCTCTTGCAATGAAAACTGATGTAACTTGTTTATAGTGTCTTGTGGACAGACAGCTGCAGTACAAGTTTTCCCACATGCTCGTCTCTTAGGGAATAGGACTCATTACGGAAGCACTACCTGGTGCTTTATGTACGGGAGGGAAATACTGCTTGATTTACTGAGTGCCTGGTGTTTTGCCTGAGCAGAAACATATCAGACTTTTCTTTTCTTCTGTCATTTTTTTTAATTTTTCTTTTTTTTTTCCTTTTTTTAAGATACTGAGCTTTCATCATTAACATCTGGCTTGTGTTTTAAGCCAACTGAAATGAGCTGCTGCTTGTAGATTAGCCCCCTTCAAAGTTGCATTTCTTTTTCTCATCCTTGCATTAAACTTGCCCAGCCCCCAGTTTCCTGTAAATTAAATCTGTATTGCATGTGCACTAATTCTCTTCTCTTGAAGCTTTAGTGTGGATTTAACGGTAATTCATTTTCTCTGTAGAAACGTAGCACAAGAATGAACATCTTGGGTAGCCAAAGTCCACTCCATCCTTCCACACTGAGTACAGGTAATCCTGCTGGTTTGTAAGCATAGTATCAGAGGCCTCTGCGGGTAAACAAAAGTTATATTTCATATAGACACAGAGATAGAATGCAGTCCTGTAGTATTAGTGCCTTGATGTCAAATACAATATTTATGTTTATCAGTAGCTTCTGTGTCATTAGCATGCTTCTCCATACGGACATGGTAGAAGGAATTTGTCTTCCTTTGAAGGCATGCTAAAGTTTATCTTCAATATTAATATTCTGAAATTCAGATTTTATAAAAAGAAAAGACTCCATAATTGTTTCCATTTAAAACAATCCAGAAGTCAATTCTTTGTTTCAGACAAGGGAAGTCAACGAGTGATCTCTTAATCTTCAAAGACTAAAAATGAGAGTCTTCAAAATAGCATTCATTCCATAATAACTGAATAATGTAAAATATGGATGCCTGTAATGTGAGTCCTGAACATGTCTTTGAGATTGTAAGTTTATTAAAATAATAGGAAATTGCGTATAAATATCTTAGACTTCATAGAGGAAACACAGCTTTTCTCTGTTTCTGTTCTTTATTTCTTCTGCTGAATAGAATAAAAAAATACCATCTGAAAAAAACATAAAACAATAAATATAAAAATATTTGAGGGTAACTCCACCCTTGAAAGCATAAGCTAAAGTGCTTTTCATTATTTGAGAGTTAGAGGGACTCGGTTCTAAGTCATTAGCTTATACTTTGTATTCTAAGAATTGTTTAGTCATCCATTTTCAAGAAGCGATGAAAAAGCAATATTATAAGAGATTTCTCTTGTTAACCTAATCATACATCTGCAAATCAGAAAATAGGTGGAAATGATGCCTGTCTGCTTGGTATATTAAGTAGATGCAACAACTGGTGAATTTTTTTCCTATTGATTCATTTTCTTATATAGATTGATGAAATATCTTTTATAGTCTGTTACAAACCTATACCCACTTTTAAAATGTTTAAATATTTAATCTGTGGAAAAAATGTTTCACATTACTGTTTTTAACCATCATCTTTTTCCCTCTTTTCTCTCTCACCTCCAGTTATTCATAGGACACAGCACTGGTTTCATGGCAGAATCTCTAGAGAAGAATCTCACAGGATTATTAAGCAACAAGGGCTTGTAGATGGGTAGGTATTCCTGTTGCTTAGTATTTATGATCTGATGGTAAGCGTTCTAGACAAGAGTGCAACTTGTGCTGTAAGGGTTTGCAGTTTGTGAGCACTTCTGAATAACCTGATTCTTGAGTAGTCCCATTATAACTTGCCTGGATTTCAAAAAGTCAGAGTATGTGTTTGTCACAGTCTTAGTTTGAAAAATAAAATACTAAGAATACACTTAAACTTTCTTCTTCTTCCTTTTTTTTTTTACAACAGAGGCAATCATGTTTCAGAGAATGTTAGAATTTGAAAATAATGAATTCCTGTAATCTGCACAGAGATCATATTTTTCAGGCAAAGTTGTGCCAAGGCATTTGTCCACAAATTTATAATCAGCCATTTGTGCTCTTTTGCATGAATCAGAGCAGTTAATAATGATTTTTCACAATTTATTTGTGTTCCAAAACAACGAAATGACAGTACCTGTTGCAGCACTCTCCAAAATTTCTCTAGTTGAGGTTTAAGTATCTTCTGTGCATCTCTGTTTCCCTTATTTGTATGTAGTTACTGTTATTGAAGGGAAGTTGCTTAAACTGCATTCAGCAGTTCTGTATCTGTAGGATGGGAAGAGCATGGTTGCCGTCAGTTCACTAATCTTGCTGCTTTCAGGGTTAAGGTAGCAATTTTCATGTTGGCTACTCAGGAAATAGTCAAGTTCAAACCTTTCTTAGGCATTTTCTGATTCAGGAGCATCACCAGTCTTTGTGAGGAATGAAATACATTGGAGAAATAGGAATCGCTAGTGCATGTACATATTCATCAAGCAGTGCTTTTTTATTGCTTTGGGGTTTTTCCTGGGCTAAGGCTATTGGGTTTCAGCTTAGCAGGTCAAACAGAGAGAGAGGCCGAGAAAGCGAAGGAGCACACTACAGATCTTCTTTACAATCTTGGGCTCATTCTTAGTTGTTGCCCTAGGAATCTAGTGGCCCATCCTTCTTGGAGTGTTCAGGTGTTATATTTGTGCCTAGCCAGCTTACTCATTGTGGAAAGTGAAGATTGGTTACTTTGGCTGTAGTGAGATCAGTCAGCAGTGGCTAAAGAATCATGTTACCTATGTGCTTTGAGATAAAGGATTGTGGTTTTCAGGACAGGAGTCTTGTCTGTATTCTCGTGCTCTGTGTGTTCTTGACCAAAAGATGGTAGGAAGGGAACAGTCCTCTGATGGATCATGTAAGATGTTCAGCAGTGTATATATGCAACTGATATTGCTGCCATTTGGCTGTTTCTGGAAGCTATTGTTGAGGATGCATCTATCTTTATAGTCATTGTTTGTGTGGACAGCCTGTTGCTTGCCAGAGGTTGAGTACCTTGCAGGAGCAGTTGTGCTGAGCTTTGTTTTGTGCAACCAGCTTACGACAGCATGCATTGTCTTAAATGGCTTGATCAAAGGTAATTTAGAGATACCTGCATGAACTGCAGTAACCACAGGGCAGGCAAGATCTTTCCATGCCTGAGATGGATCCTAATGTATAAAGTCCTTTTCTGCACATCTGGTCTTGCTAGAATTAAAAAGGAATGTTCAAATACCATGCATGGTTTCCGGTGGTGGCAAGACATGCCTGTCTCTGAGTATTGGACTGACTCTGGTTATGATGGTGCATTTTTGTGGTATTGACATTGCTCAATCAGTTCTGAGGAGCTGGAGTAAGTTCTCTTGGGTTCATAAGACTACAAGCAGTTCTTGCAACTCAGCGTTGGAAAAGTGTCTTCCTGGCTTAGTGGTTAGCAATTAAGAGGGCTTTCGAGGCCTGCCCTAGTACTGTGCTTGGCCATCTCACAAATCCACTAGTGATTAGAACTGTAAGCCTTCTGCCAAAGGTATATTCTTGTTTCCTGGGGCATGGAGAGGTTCTCCCTCCTTAGTTCATAAATGTCAAGGGGAGGAAACATTTTTTGACTAGATTTTTTTTCCTTCTCTTCTAAGTATGTATTTAAACAATTTGAGCGAGGACTTCAATTTTGTGCGTCAACTTAAAAGTGACAGTTGCATAGTGTATGATGTTGCTAGCTATGCTCCTAAAGTGTATTTGTTTCTAGTGATGCTGAGGGAAAAACATTGTGACTGTTTTTGAGGGAAAATACTGTGTATTCCCCACCTTGATAATGTGGATGCTACTTAACTGACAAGTCACTTTAAAATATCGAGCTGTTTCTGTGCAATTGCAGCCATGTAACTTAAACGTAATTTTGCTAACGCTGGATTTCTGTAAACTGATATAAGATGCTGGAGAGGGAACAGATTCTCATTTATTACTTTCCCAGCTACAGAAATCCAGATTTGCTTTGGAGTCAAATGAGAACATTTTCTTCATGAGAGCACACATCAGTAATGGAAAGCTCACTTAGAGAGACTGTTAAAAAAAGCCTCATGCATACATTTGTAGGGGAAGAGCTGCTGTCATGGATCTTTCACTTCTTGTTTCTTCATCTATTAGTGTTGCAGAGCCATGGTATAAGAATTGAAAGCAAATTGCCAGTTATGGCATTGCCTGTTAATGCAACTAAAAAAGGGTTAGGCAACAGCACACAGTGACTTAATAGTTCTGATTACTAATGAAGAAATGGATTTTGGTATTCAGTGTGTACTTACAAATGTTCTCTCCTAGACTGTTCCTTCTCCGGGACAGCCAAAGCAATCCAAAGGCATTTGTACTTACGCTGTGCCATCATCAAAAAATAAAGCATTTTCAAATCTTGCCGGTAAGTAGATTATTTTTGATACTGATCACCAAAAAAAGAGACATTTTAAATCATAAAGCTTTGCCAACATCTGAAGAGACCTCTTATTAATTACTGATGTAATTAACAGAGATGTTAGCAAGTGTATTAACAAGTATTCTTTAGAATTGTCAAATGTCTGATTAAAATTCTCTGTTAACGTTGCCTGAAAAAATAATGTAAGTCACTTAGGTATAAAAGTAATGCACAGAACTTGTTCTCTGCAACTCTTGACAGCAGCAACAGCAGTTGTATCCATATCACTTAGGCAAATGTAGAATAACTTAAGGAAACTTTAAAAAGTTTTATTCTGGAAGTTATCCAGTAATGTTGAGCTTAAAATAACATTACACTGAGATGTCAAGAACCTGTTTGATTTTTGTCTTCATCCAAAAGAGCATCAGAAGGTTAAGATCATGTAGACCTCTTAATTGGTCCAAACCCTCTTCCCTTGCTTTGCCTGCCAGTTGTACAAGCAGCTAACCAATATTTTGGAGGTAATTTTATGTAATGAAGACCAGTGCTGTCTCTACAGCTTTCAATTACTCTGCCCATGAGCTTTCACTGTCATAAAACAAAACATTTCAAGTTGGGTTAAGGTATGTTATTATCTAGTGCTGTGCATGGTTTCACGAAGATCTCTGGGCATGAGGTTGTTTAAGTAGTGCCCAGCATTTACGTTACGTCACACACTTGTAGTCCTTATGTTTTGTCACGTTTGCACCTCTTCATGTGCAGTCTAATTTGAAAAGGATGTTTTGTTTCCCCAGTGTGAAGATGATGGACAGATATTTTTCAGCCTGGATGATGGGAACACCAAATTCAGTGATCTAATCCAGCTTGTTGAATTCTATCAACTAAACAAAGGAGTCTTGCCCTGCAAACTCAAACACCACTGCATCCGAGTGGCCTTATGACCTCAAATCTGATTCTCACTGAAGACTGGATTTGCTAGAAGAGTAATTGTAAGAGAACGTTGACACTGGGGAATTGGCAGATTCATAAGTTGGTAAAAATAAATAAAAATATTATGCACCTTGGGACTCTGAAAGGGATGGATTCGACAGGTGCCAACAGACCAAGATTGCTGGTTTGTCTAACACCTAAGAGTGATTGCTGCTGAGTGTCCCAGCATCCCAAAAATGGGGGGGAGGGTATGTAAAACCATGAGTAAATTTGAAACAAAACTGGAAACTATCTTGGCTGGGCCACTTAACAGGAACAAGTGTGAAGAGAAACCTTTGAAAAGAACTCTTGCCCTGGAATAATCTTGACAATTAAGACTAGTGTGTTTACTTTTTGTATTGATCACTTTTTTTGCACTCCTACTTTGTTTCGGATATTGTATGCAGCCTATATTAGGAGCTGATGTGGCTTTTAAAATTCATGCAGGAGTTGGGTAATAATCTGCACCCTAAAATGTATGGAATGCTTCAGCCTAAAAGGATCTAGAAGAAAATCAAGAAGTGTGTGTGTGCGTGTGTGTGCGTGTCTCAAAACTTCTCTGGAGGCCTGAGGTTCGATGATCTGCAGATGTCTTTGAAGAAGCAATGAGGATACAATCTAAAAGAACATACCACCATATACGTACTCTTAAAACTGTTGACTTGTAGCATTATGGATGTAGTATGTTGATGGCATATTAGTGGCATCCAGTCATGCAAAGACTGTATTAGATTCTATGCACAAATTTTTATTATTGCAGTGGTGGTTTGTTTTTTACAGCCTTTTGACTGTTTTCCTGAGGAAACTTACTGTTACTAAATAGAATAGGACTGAATGATTACACTTGTATTTGAAACCACCATTTTTTGTGAGAAGATTCTTCTGCAGGTAGTCTTAGTATGACAAAAAAAAATTAAAAAAAAGAAACAGTGTTTTTAGCTTTATAGCTCCTTGAATTTTCAGACTGTTTCAAAGAGCTCTTTCCATATAGTAAAGCTACAGTGACACAAAGCTCTCCTGGGGAATAGGGCATAAAAAGAACTGTACCCCTTCTGCTTTCTGTAGGGCCATGACGTTTTACACGGTGAGAAAGAACATACTGGGAATGGAAACACATTAGATTGTGAAGTAGCTGCTGGCAGTATCATCCATCGAGGTAACTGGTGACCCTGTGTCACATGCTAAAGCACACCAGTACCTGTGACAGACGAGCATGTATCCTGCTCTGGTGCTGGTTTGTCATCAGAACTACTTTATTATTAATGTTTGAATCAATTATTTAATGTTTACACAATAACTCTTTCTGATGAGAAATCTGTATTAAAGTTAGACAAGTCCCACCATGATCCTCCGATTGCAGATACCATTCTTCCAGCAGTGCAGCTGGGGCAGGAGCTGTTGCTGGATTAACTTCCGAGTGCTTGGTGCAGTTGGGCACAGCGAGAGAAGGTCTCCACCCTGGAACCTGCAGAGCGTGGGGCAGAATGGAGCGTTCTGGAGGCGGTCAGTGATTTTCGCAGGCTAGTTCATCCTTACTAATACTTGCCACTGGGTTTGAAATCCTAGCCATCTGAAAGGGGAAAGAGGGAAAACCAATCCTACACCTTTAGGTCTTCATGTAGTGTTGAGAATAGCTTAAGACAAACCATAACCTGCCTGAGTCGTCCATATCAGCTTATAACTATGTCAATGGTATAGAAACACTGTATTTTAGTTTACAGAACACATTTAGTATTTTTTTTCCATTTAATGTCTAGATATTAAAAATGAAGAAACTTGATTTTGTTTTTTAGTAGAAGCTTTTTTTGTTGTTTTTTTTTTTAATTGTACATAGTGAAATGAGTGTATCTGCTTTCTAGACAATGTATTTTAAAACCTTGAAATTAAGCTAACTTAAGTCTGACTTCACTTTGCATGCTTCTATTTGGCCCCTATTAGGAGAAAAAAAATACTTGTATTGACTACATTACCAGTTTAATAAGACCATTTATGCTGTAGTTTTTAAGTTTTTCTGTTTACATAGCTTAGTGACAACCATGCATTTTTCCCAGTAGGCAGATAGTATTTGCAGTGTTTCATATTTATAAAAAAAAACAAACTTGCATCTTATTTAAATTGAGAATAAAAGTTTGAATCATGATTTTTGTATGTAGATGGTTGACTTAGTATTTTGTACTTTTCCCAGCGTAAGTGAGCTGTTTTGAGAAAGTGACCACCTTTGAAGTGGCAACAATCTTACTTAAGCAGATCACTGCTTTGTCTTCTTTCTGCTGGAAAACAGTCAATACCACCTTAGTTTTCCAACAGATTCAGCTGGCTGCCAGCTCAGAATACCAAGGACTGAAGGACATTTGACTCTTATTTTTGTATTTAAATGACATGAATGTAAAGGGGATGCTCAGGGTTGTTTTGGAGCCTGTTGAATTTTTATCTTTTTGCCTGTGATTTTATTTTCTAAATAAATACTTCATGTAGCAATCTTGAATATGTTGAGAAGGAAAATGCCAAACCATTTTGGTAATGAGGTTACTAGTTAAGTTATGTTACGATAGGTGTTAAAGTACAAAAAACTTTTTATTTGTTAATTAATCTTGAAGAAACACGTGCCTCAGTTTAGATGTTTTGTCTTATCTTTTCTGCACTAAATACCTGACAGTTTGACCAATCAATGCACCTTTCCAGTGGCAAGACTTGCTTATTGTAAACTATATTGTCACAATGCAAGATTTAGTGACTGTAAAATGGAATAAAGTTTAAAGTTTCAGGGAATGCAAAAGGTATTAACTTAAGAGACAAAACCTTTATTCAATATGCTTTGCTTCATACTGTAAATAGCTTTTTGGCCTGTGAACCTAATTGTAATCTTTCAGGTATTTTTGTACAAATAAGGGACTGATACTCTGTTTCTTGTAATTAGAAATAAACGTTAATACAATGCTATTCATTTTATATTGGAATGAATGTCATCTTTTGGATATATCTGTACACCACGTATCTCTTGTCTTAATTGTGGGTTACTTGGGGTGGGTTATATTTAAATAGCCTTTAAGAAGAGTTAAGAGGAAAACAGAATCCTCAAGACATCTTTATTCTGGCTATTCTGTCTTACAGTTCCTATTAGGACAGACTGTCCTTTATTTAAAAATGAACTTGTTCACCGCTTTTGTTTGAGAAAAATTATTGGGGATGTTCTGCTATGATACTTGCAATATTCATTTGGGTAGATTGCAAGAGTCAAATCAGGATATATACCATGAGCATCTTTTGGGTCATAAATAAAGCTGTAACTCACCAAATATGGGCACTCTGCAGAAAGCACTTTATTGACCTGATAGATGTTGGATCAGAAAACTTCAGTAGTACTTTCAGAAAGTGATGAGTTACCCTGGTAATCCTTGTATATGAGAGGTCCATCAGCATTTGGGTGGAAAAGTATATCTGCACAAAATCTGGTTTTGCTTAAAAATGCCACTTTTTGGCAGGAGGGGGAGACTGGTGGTTCTTCTGGTAGATAGAATAATAGAAGGTTGGAAATGTTTCACTGTTTTCTTGGACACAATCCTTTCCCATTTCTGCCTTGCTCATCCGTAGAAGCCATCGCATGTATTCCACTTCAGGCCTCAGTCACACTCTGGCCTCTGCATGCTACGTCTTCATGGGAGTGTCCCCTCCACTGGGGCATGAGTTATATGTTAGCATTCATCAGCACATAAAGGCAGAGAACTTATTCTGGGGCTTGATATTCCCAGAAATTTTTCTGTCTGGAGATGCACGTTAAACTTAAAGCACTTAGAGTTCACTGTCCCGCCCACAGCAACTTGCTCTTCCACTGAGTTGAACAAAGGGGGCTGCTTGCTTACAGATTTGAAGATGCCTCTTTCTTGCTTAACTAAAGAAAGCTGTGTTCACATGGAAACTGGCCCCCTCTGTAATCAGTAAAAGTCAAAGACTATAAATCTACAAAATCCTGTAAAAAACAAACAAAAAACCAACCCCAAACCTCCACTTACTTTGTTGTATGTATTGCGTTTGGAACAGAGAAGAAGCTGGTGTGAAAAACAGCAGCATGATCACAAGGTGTGGGTGAGCCTGTCCGGGGGCAGGGCGGTGGTGTCTGTCTGAACAGCCCACAGCTGTGGCAAGGGCAGAAGGACACCTGGAAAATCTGACCCTAGACATTAACAGCAGGTACCTGTGCTCTCAGAATGTCACCAGTACAAAATAAGTCAGGGTCAGAAATGGGTGTATCGTACAAACCTGAATTAGTTGCCTGATAGAAGATTTGTGCTGCTTTTACATTAGTTGCAGGATGATGTAATTGGACATCTGATCCCACAGAAAACCTTCTAGCATGAAGTTCACCTGGCAAAACAGCTTAAATGCATTTGAACCTATGAGTAAACTTCTGTCAGGCAAGTGTTTTACAGCATGTGGCTGCAGCAATTTCATTCTGATACACAGAACCCCAAAGTTAGGTTTATTTGAACACCAAATCACTGCTTCAGCCTGTTCCCACAAAACCAGATGAGAAAAACATCACCAGATGAGCCATTTCCCTTCAAGTAAGTCGAACTTTAGATGACTCTGGGTTTATGTTATTGCTAATTTAGTGATGCTTTAATCTGGTTTGTTAATGTCCAGCTTGTCTATTGTTTTGTGTCTCGGGCATTGTTTAACATTGTGGAAACCTCAGTATCAGCAGATGGAGAAAAGAGACACCCTCCTTTGAAATATCCACGTTGCCTTAATTTGGGTTGCTTCTGCATCCTAAATCTTATGTCTTCCTTAACTTGGAGCACAATTTAATTAGTATTTGAAAGCTAATATAACCCCAACTATGTCCAAGAGCTATATGATTTTCATTAGATATTGTTATTAGTCACATCTGAGACTTCAAAATAAATTAGTTTGTGTAGCACTCACATTACAAGCTCTCAGCCCAAAGACATTCTGCTCTAATAGCTCATTATTTTACACAAATATTAGCAGATGTTTTAGCAAGAAAGATCTGCTCATCACAAGACACTGAGCTGTGATTAACAGGGTCTTACGACACTTGTTGGTTACCCAGTTTGTATGCTTTGCTATAATCAAGTGTTTTCCATCTCTTGGCTGCAAGATTCTGGTGCCACAATTGAGGAACAGGAAGGTGAAATTCTAAGCACAGCTACCAGCTGTGAGTCAAAGCCCAGCTCAGCTGCAGTCAGAGGTATAACTCTTTAGGAAAAGAGAGCTCAGAAGAGCTAGACTGGGAAGGAAACGGAGAAAAGAACTATTCTTGGGCAGTATTGTCCAAGTGACGGTTTGGGTGTGACCAGGACCACAGTGGTCGAGTGCTGCTCCCCACTCCCCTAGAGACAGTTTCCCTTCCTCTTCCCTCAGACTGGTGAGGACACTTCCACATAGACTACCATTTTATTTGCCTTTTGAAATGTATTCTCCAGGGGTGTGAGGACTGGTATTTTGGGTTACTGGGCAGAGAAACAGTTGTGGAATTGGTGATCTCTACCACCTGCCCATTCTCCAAAACAGTCTGTCCAGTTGCCATCAAGAGGAAAGGAAGGTGAAAGTGTGGTGCTGCCAGTAATGAGAATGGTTAAAGCAAGTGGCTCGGTACTGAAAATGTGCTATTTCATTGCCCCTCAAAGAATGCTAGATGCATCCTATTTCAAAATACTTTTAGTTAGACCTTTTCAGTATTATATTTCCTCTATAATACTTCTCTTTGCTGCTGAATTTCTGCAGGATATTAATGAGCTCTTGTGACTCTTACCAGCTCTTAGTTTTCGGGTTACTGTAGTGCTCTCAATCAGGTCCAGAGACAAAAACAAATACAGAAACCAGGCAAGCTGTGAGGATTAGATCTTCTTGAAAAACTACCCCACAACACAGCTAGTTATGGAAGAAAACAAATTAATAATTACAGAATTGGTGGGTAGAATTAATTTGTTTTTTTCCACTGAAGACTCTGCGGTTTGTGAAAACAGCTGGCTAAACAACAGTGAAAATCATTGAAGGCTTACAAAGTTTGCCTCAAAATATTTACAATCAATTGCCCAAGCAAGCATTTGAGCTGCTGTAGAAAACAGAGCACTTCAGAGGAGAGAGTGTGCCTGAGGAGGCATTCCATCCTCTTGCTTGTATGGACACCTTCACAAAAAGAATCCTAGGAGCTGCTGTCCTTGAAAAGATAAGGGAGGAGGAACTCCTAGGACAGGAGCAGGAGGAGAGGCTTAGGATGCAGTAGAAATGGAAGAAATACAAGGAAGAGCAAACAGGATGGTCAGAAGAACAATCAAATACATTAAGACAGTTCATAGAATCATAGAATGGTTTGGGTTGAAAGGGTTGGAAAGATCATGTAGTTCCAACCCCCCTGCCATAGGCAGAGACACATCCCACAAGACCAGGTTGCTCAAGACCCCATCCAACCTGGCCTTGAACACCTCCAGGGATGGAGCATCCACAACCCCCCTGGGCAACCTGTTCCAGTGTCTCACCACCAGCAGAGTAAGGATTTCCTTCTAATTTCCCATCTAAATCTACCCTCTTCCAGTTTGAACCCGTTACCTCCCATCCTATCACTACAGGCCTTTATGAAAAGTCCCTCCCCAGACTTCTTGTAGGTCCCTTCTTGTAGTTCAGCCAACTGGAAAGCAGAGTCTGAAGGCAGTGTAACAAACTTACAGAAAAGCACAGGCAGCTGAGCAGAATTTAATTACGATCTCTTTGAATACAAAAGTTGCAGAGCGTCACCTGAAGTGTGCAGGGATCTAGTCCAGGAAAACCAGAAATATTTCTTCATAGACTGCCTGTGTAAGCTCTAGTGTTCTCCACCACAAAATGCAGCACATGGCAAAAGTTCACATGTGTTCACAAAGGGCTTAAACATCATGATAGAGAAAACACAGGTGATGAGCATTAACTACCAAAATACCATCTTTCACTCTGGAAGCCTGTGGGCCATGTCACCAAGTGCCAGGAACAGTCTTTAGGGGGGTTCGTTACTTGACAGCCCATTTTTACGCTTTCTTCCCTGCATGCCCACTACTATTAGACAAGGGCCGGAGAGACTTTTGATCTGATGCAGTACATGTGTCCACATGAGGGCCAGCTTATACAGAAGAAACTGGAGGTAGCACTAACAGCTGAGGAAAGGCAAGGAAAGCCTGGGCTACAATCAACTGCAGGCTCCTTCTGACTGAATGAAGGCTGCCCTTAGAGAAACAGCCATGTAAGCATTGAATTTGTTCCCTATCACCCCAGAAGGTGATGCCTCCAGGGTCTGCTGCAGTTGTGCTCCCCCCCAGCCTGCCACCGAGAGGGCTTGCAGGGGGTGCAGGGGCTGCCTGGTTCAGCTGCTCCATCAGAGCAGAGCCTGCCAGGGCCCTGGAGCTCTACAAGGCTAGTTCGTGGCTTCATTTGCATCCAAAATAGTGATAAATGACAGGGACTGGGCTGAGCTTATGTCTCAGCTCAAAAATGAGCACTAGACTTGCAAGTCAGGAGCAGATATCCTAAAAGATGCGCATAAATGGGTATCTCCGGGCTTTTTTTGTTCAACAATGCACTGGGGTGTGTTGTGAAAGCTTCTCCCGGGTAAAACGCAACTTTTCCTTCCCCTGTGTGGGAACTGAGGAACAGAAAGGAACGACCAACTGCCGAAGCCTGGAGTTCCTCCCCACTGAAAGCTGTGGCGCAGCAGGGAGAGGGCAGTGCTGGGGTGGGCAGCCCGGGCTCCAGGGTGGCCAGGGCTGTCTGTGAGTTTCTCCCGGCCATCCCTCGCTGGTCAGCGGGAAGAGAAGGGCACGTGCCGAAGCGTCTTTGGGGAGTCTGCTCCCGAATGGCCTCCCAGCAGCACACACCAAAGGGTGGCCGGGCACAGGAGCCGCCGGGCGGCATCGGCCCCAGCGAAGGGCCCAGCCTGGCCCCAGGCCGCTGCTGCCTGTGAGGGCTCTGACCCCTTCCAGCCCCCAGCAAACAGGAGCTTGTGAGGTTGAAATCCCGCTTTGCTAACGTCTGGTCTCTGTTTCTGACCAGTTTAAATCCTGGAGCGAGTCGGGCCCCCCAAAAAAATAAATCAGTGATAGTCTGGCACATCACTGCAGGCCCGCTGAAACGCAGCCTGGGCTCTGCCTCGTTCCACAGCCGAGGGCAGCCGGGTTTGCGTGCGGCAGAGCTACAGGCAAAGCGAACCGCAGCCCCTGCCCGTCCCCCCAGACACCTCCGGCCCGGCCCGGCCCGGCTATGTGCCGAAAGGGGGCGGCCGCGGCTGGGCCGCCCGGTGGAGTCAGCGGCGGCGGGGTCTCACAGTGCGGTGTCAAACACGCGAAGGATTTATTGGGTTTTTTTAATTTATTTTTTATTTTTTATTTTTAGCTCGCTTTGCTTTATGAAGGCAACAGAGCAGGGCCTTGTCTCCTGTGAAACAGCAATAAAGCGGCTCCAAGCGGAGCCCTGGTGCTCGCCAGCCTCTCACGGGGCACTCGCCGCAAATGGCGGCGCTGGCTAATGGTTGGTGGCGGCGTGGGGTGTCCGTCTGACCGTCCGTGCCGTCCCCCCTCCAAGGGGAGCACACCTTCTGTTCATGACCGCGAGGGGGGCTTGGCGGCCGAAGCCGCCGCTAGCCTCTTCCCGCCCCTGAGGCACCCGGCCATGGCAGCCGCCGGCACCGGGCCCCGGGAGCGGCGGGAGCTGCTGCTGCCCCGGGGCCTGGCTTTGGTGCGGCCTCAGTTGTTCCTCTTGGTGTCTAGTGTGCACCGCCAGACATCTCCTGTGTGGACATTTTCACCAACGTCATGACCTGGCTTTGAATGGCCAGAGGCATGGTCTGCTGGATCTCTTACTCCACATCTCGTTGGCACCCCGTGTATTTTCACTGGAGGGGCTGCAAGTTCCGTGCCCTTCCCATCCTAATGCCTGTGAACTGCCGCTGAATGGATTCACCAGCTTTTGTTGTTTTCCTTGTTGAGAAAGAATGACTGATAAAGCTAATGAACATCAGGGTTAATGAGTAACGAAAAGTGCAAGGCAAGCACAGTAGCTTGGTTGGACCAGATAGTTACTGAAAAAACCCTAGAAATTTAAGATTAAAGTTCTTTAGCTGCTTCTGGTGAATTCTTCCTCAGAGGACAGTGGAATATAAGGGAACTACAGAAAATACCTGTTTCCAAAGTACCTGAAAAAGGAGTGAAATCTCCAAACAGGTAAGGATGAACTCACTAATACCTGAAAGTGAAGTTACCTCTGTACTTTCACCAAATATCTGATCTGACAAGTCCGTATAATTTGTTAAGTATTAAGCTAGTGAGCATTTAGAAGCGCAGTGTAATATGCTAAATGTATTTCCATTTTGATTGACATGTGCTTAAGCCAATTTTGTTGAAACAGTCAAGAGTTCATGAAGTATTTTAAAATCAAAGCTTTGCAATTCACAACATTTTTAAAAGAAGATTCTTAACTGCTTCCAAAAATTGACTTGAGGGCACTGCTGGGAAAGTGAAGCAGTCTGGAGGGATGACAATACCTCTGAATGATGGCGATACTGGGCAGTCTCGGAGCTGAATCCCAACTGACAAGAGATTTTTACTAACCTTTTCAAATTTGGTCAGACAAAAATTTCTTATTTATTTGAAAATGCAATTCTCCTGTTTCTGTAACTTGGCTTTGCTGTAAATGTGTCATTGAGTTTGTCCTCTTGTAGAAGTCCTATATAGGAACAGGAGTGATCTCCATACATTGACTTTACAATTTTATGTGTAGCCAATTGTAGAACAGCAAAAACTATTTCAACACTGGTGTGCTTCAGAGAGCAAGAAGATAATGAAATTGGAACTACTATTCATAAAGATATTCCTGGAAAATGAAAGGGGAATAAAATTACCATTTCTCCCACTTTCCATATATGTAACATAAATTTACCGTTTCTGTCAACAGTAAATAAAAGGGGGAAAAAAGAAAAGATATCCTAATGAAAGTGCGATGAAAAACAAATTTTCAGTATAACTGTCATGCATGCTGAAAGGTTTTGTCAGGTTAGTGGCACTTGAGGGAAGAGCACCCTGAAGTCTGATGTGCAAAGTGTGCATCCCCCACCAATAACACAGACTAAAAGTGAGGAAACTGGAATGTCTGTTGCAAGAATAGGAAATTTACTGAGACCAAGAGGGTGGAGTGTGGGTTTTTAATCATACAACAATGTCCTTTCTCCACAGATAATGGGGTAAAACTGTTGCTTCACTGGTAAAACAGAGACTATTGTCTCTATCAGTCCCATACTGTGAAGTTAGTAGAGGGAAATAGCAGGACTGGGGTAGGTGGAAGATTCGTCTGTTTAGAAGACAATATAAAAGCTCTCTTGACAAAGAGGTTACTGAAACCTCCTGTTTGGAAGTAAGGAGATGGGGCAGGACAGTTTTCAAAGGTGGCTGCAAGTGGGCACATTAATCTTGTGAAAGTGCAGAAAACTTGAGATGTGTTTTGCCTTCCCCCTTTGCTGCTCTGTTGAACTCCTGTTTCCTGGGAAGTGTGCAGAGCCAAGAGAGGTAGGTGAGGGGGTGGGGAGTGGCATTTGACATGTAATTTGTTACACTGTAGTGGAGAGAAAATTCTTAAAGGTTGTTTAGAGTTGTCAGAGTGTTTCTTTGGATGGTCAGTTGATACACATTCCTGGGAAATTTCCCTGTTGCTTCGGTCTTTCCTATGTTCTCTGTTTAGTATATGTTTCTTACTCTGTTCCATCCATTCTACATCAAACACACTTTGCTTCATTCTTCTGAGACACCAGAAATGATATATTTTTTTAAAATCACAGGTAATATATTGCATAATTGGCAAAAATGTATGGCCAACAGTATTTTGTAATACCATCATTTGTAAGTGAAAAAAATGGTCCAACCTGTACAACAAACTCAGCTTAGTTCCAGTGTATCCTCATCACAGTCTTGTAACTCAGCTCTACTCTGTTGCCTCTGCACATACACAAGTCTCCGCTGTTCTCTGATGGGTGTCTCCTCATCTAACCAACTCATGCTGGTTACATATGTTATCTCTTGACAAAGGTATCTTTCCTGTAGAAAATATTTGAATGCAACATCTCTTTTGTTGTATATTTTTCACTTTCTTTCTTGATCCTGTGCAGATTTTATCTCTATTCACAAACAAATAAATAAATAGAAGACATCTTATGGTAAATAGTCATTACTTGCAAAGTAGATTGAGAGCTGGGCAAGAGCATTGTAGCTTAAAAGTTTGCTCTTAGGGTTTACTACTAAATAATACTATGCCTTTTTTCCCCTTTGCTTTTGAAAGGAATGTTTGTTTTGAAAATTCAGGGAAAGTTTCCTGAGCTTTGTGAAGGTGTAGTAGATTTTAGTTTTACCCTTCCTGGCTGTATGTTTTCAGAGGAATTTAATGGTTTATAGGGAGTCAAATGTAGTTTAATGTTGTTATTCTTGTGTTATGCCAGACATAATTACTTTATCCCTGATTTTACTCTTTGCAGTTTCAAAGGCAGACAATTAGAGAGTTTCTGTCTCAAGATGATGACTGATGTCAGGATTAATGGCAGCACATGACATTTTTTTCCATTGACTCTTCATCATTGAAATATTGTGCTGTAAGTCTGGATGTAGGAACATGGGATGACCTAAAGGCAAAGATGTGACTCCAGTACTGGATGACTTATCAAGCAGTCTCTATAGAGAATGTATCTCCCAGTCTGTTATGTACAGCCTATCTTTACAAGCCTGGATATGAAACAGAGAGGTTAGGAAGGTTTTGAAGTGGTTTGAAGAAAGATAAAGTGGAAAGGTTTCAGACACTGAAAGGGGGAGAGGACATGAGACACTTCTGGCCTTAACACTGGAGATAATTGAGGCCATAGTAGCAGTAGCTCTTCATTCCAGTAGAAAGTGTAATACATATAACCCTAAGTGAGGGTTATTATTATAATTTCAGAGTTTCAAGTTGGTATTGCCAAACTTGGGTTTGTGACAATCCTTATGCTTCAGAAAATTCCTTTTCTTATATACCAATATCATGTAGGGTCTGATTGCTAAGGTAACGTCAAGCACTGCTGTTAGCAATTCTGTCATGTAAGTTGGAGTTCAAGAGATACAGCACCGTCTTAAAATGCGTAGAAGGATGCTACAGAAAGGAAAGGAATAACCTCTTCCTGTTTGGTGGACAGTTTGTAAAGTAATGGGCTAAAATTGATGGAAAAGAGATCCTGTAAAAAATGCTCTGGAGTATATTGTTTAGGAAGGCTGTAAATTCAGTGTCAGAGTAATGCTACTGTTAAGTTGCTTATAACCCCTCCCTGTGTTTTGTCCTCATTTGCACCCAGTTCTGCTGTTGACAAACTTATATTTAGATGAAAAAAGCCTCACACTTCTTAGATTTTATTTTCTCTGACACATGACAGTGCAAGTACAGTTAATGTGAAATAACAGGAAGCAAACATCATTACTATGACTACTTAGTTGTGTAAAAAAGCGAGATGGGAAATTACAGAAATACTGCATATGGTGCTTTCTGCTTTTGAAAACAATCTGAGCTCAGAAAATTAGAAACAATCCAGCTACTCATAGAACCAGGTGTATGAATATACAATTCCAGATACATTGGACAGGCTGAAGGTTGCTGAAATGCCAGCATGCTGGGTAGGTGGCTGGCAGGCACCTTTTCATCTCAGACAGTACCATAAAGGAACTAGTCTTTGAGTGGTGCTCACATTGTCCCTTTCTGTGCTGTTCCTTTAAAGGGAGGAAGAGAGAAATGAATGCAAAGGATTTAAGAGGAGGTGGCATTTCTTTAATGGCATCCTCTGGATGCATTATCTTGCAGAGACCTTCTTTGTATCTCACTCTGATTAGCATGTTGCTTTGTGCAGTTTTAAAAAGTTTGGACAGTTTTCCCTGAAGAAATACATGTGCCTTCCAGCAGTTTTAAATTACTCTTGATATGTTTGATATCCTTATACATCTGCAAACCCATCAGAATCTTGCTGAGTTCTTGACTGCAGTGCTTCCTGTGGTAATTATATTTTCTGCAGTTTTAACCACACATCATGTGAAAAAGTGTTTCCTTCTGTCTGTTTTTAATCTGCTATCTTTTATTTTCACTGAGTAGTCCCTCTTGGGCTTTTGAAATTTGAAAAAGAGAAAGAAATTCTTTATCTTCTCTCTTTACTCTTTCCCTTATCCTTTCCTTGGGTTCCCTCATGTTGTTCTGTTTTCAAAAGCTAACCAGGCCCATTCATTTGAATCTTCCCTAGAGAAAAGAGTAAGTGCCTTTGAAGAGAAATCTTCTCTTAAACTCCAGGAGTACAGTGAGTCTTCTTGAAAGTTAAGATCTGAGAGAATATTGAATATTCCAGAACTGTTCCAACAATTGATGAAAAGTCAGTAGAATATTTTTTGTATAATTTACCAACTTGTTCTTATTGGGTCCAAACTTCTTGCTGTTCTTGATCATGCTACTTATTAAACAGAGGTTTTCATTCAGCAGTGCCACCAAGGTTGCTTAGACTAAGTCCATTAGTCTGGCCCTTAAGATATTTTGAGGCTTCATTCCACCCTCCCTCTGTCTGCTGTTACCTCAGAGTTGTTGTTACTGAGCTTCCCGAGACTCTCTACTCACAACTGAACGTGTGACATCCCTAGCTCTCCTCCCCAGTTTCTGCGGCTTTATATAGGAAATAGGAATTTTTTATTAGGAAAATAAAGTGGGGGATGGGATGGTTGGATGTTGTCCTTTCCCTGAAAGCTTTCCTACACTTACTAACAAATACAAAAGGCCCCAAGTCAGGAGGCTTTCAAATGTTTTAGTCAGCAGAGGTAGAGGAGTTTACCAGACCTCTCAGCAGGAACTGTGATTGAGATGGGACATAGAAAGAATGGACAAGGAGGAATACTCACTGTAGTGATGGCTAGTGAGAGGTCTGAGACAGGAGATGATAAGTAAGCCTGTACTGTGATGAAAGATAAGCTAACATCTAAGAGAACTTGTGGGAGAGAAAGAGGAATATTATGTGTATCTTTTGTCCGTGGCTATTGATACCTACCCGAGATGTTCCATAAGATGATGATAGTTTCTGCCCAGGCGTAAAAGACCGGCTAATTTTACAGAATTTGCATAAGAAGTGGAAACACCCAGGGAACAAAAGAGTAAATCTTTGGAAAGAAAGAAATGATGGCTAGAGAATATCTTTTTGAAAAAACTGTCATGAAAGGTAGAAGCTAGGAAGGTGTTACAAATGTCTTTATATAAAATATTAAAAGCACCCTATTGATGATCTAGATCTGAGGGGTGAAAAAACCCTTATATCAGTGAGTTTCCAAAATAATCATAGAATGTTTTAGGCTGGAAGGGACCTCTAGGGGTCATCTGGTCCAACCTCTCTACACAAGTAGGGACATCTCTACCTAGGTCAGGTTGCTCAGTGGCCCATCAAGCCTGATCTTGAATGACTCCAGGGATGGGGCCTCCACCACCTCTCTGGGCAGTCCATTCCACTGATCTATCACCCTCATATTAAGGAACTTTTTTCTAATATCCAGTCTAAATCTATCCTTTCCAGCTTAAAACCATTACTCCTTGTCCTATCATTACAAACCCTTTTGAATAGACCCCCTGCCTTTACGTAGGCTCCCTTCAGGTACTGGAAGGTCACTCTAAGGTCCCCCTGGAGCCTTCTCTTCTCCAGGCTGAACAGCCCCAGCTCTCTCAGCCTGTCTTCATATGAGAGATGCTCCATTCCCCTGATCATTTTGGTGGCCCTCCTCTGGACATGCTCCAGTATGCCCATGTCCTTCTTGTGCTGGGAGCTTCAATGTAAACAAAATTTGATATTACAATGTAGACGCAGAGGAGAGGCTTGACTGTAGAGAAATAGCTTGGAAATACCTATTATGACTATACTTAATGCTATTTAGTATTAAGGACCAATAACAAACTGGGTTATACAGTCAAACTCCATAACAAATGTAGACACAGAATTATCATTGCCTAGAAATAGAAGTCCTGAGATCAAATAAATATTTTGGTTTTCATTCATTCATTCATTTATTCATTTCATTTACCTTAATTAACCAATGCAGCTGCTTAATTCAAACTAACCAATTAAGTGATGGAAAACATTTGGAAAGCTTTGTAAACAGTCGCAGCATAAGCACAGCTGTAAGGACTGTGCATTCTCAAACAGAAAACATTTCACACCCAACTGGAGTATGAGTAGAGGCACTTCCAGGCAGTCAGTAGGTAGCAGCTGGGCTCTCTACAGCCCTGACTGGTTCCACCACTGGCCATGCAGCCTGAGCCAGCAGGAAAACCATCCAGCTCTAACTGAATGCACACATTGCACACTCCCAGGTTTTTCCTTTCTTTCTGGCTTTTTTTTTTAGCAGTTTGATCAGGTTTTTTCTGGCATAATCTTCTGTTTTTCAGCATTCTTTTTTCTCCAAGGAAATTATATTTAATGTCAGCATCTGTGCCTAGAATCCTTATTTTTATCATGTCCTAGAATTTATTTAATTATTTAGTGATACCTTCCTTGTCAGGTTTGTTAAGGATAATATACCTCTGTACAGCCTTTACTCAGGTGGGCATATAAACACATGCTTCTATGTGTTAAACTCCTGTTACAAGATCTTTCCAGGCACTCAGAAGCCCTTTATGTGCTGGTTGCTAACATGGCAGGTGTCTCACGCTCTTTTTCTGGCTTTCTGTTGCCTTGCACATGCCAGAAATATTATCTTGACACTGCTGACCGGGCCAACCGCTCATCCCCTCATGTGCCTGCCTTGCCAGCTCTGTGATGGCCCCACACGGTGCTGTAATCTTTAGATACCTGAAGACCAGGTACATGGGTGTGGACTCCTGAGTAGGTATCGCAGGGCCACTGTTCTGAACCTGCCACACCTGCCAGGATAGATGCCCTGTTGTGCTAGGCTACTCAATGTAACGTTTATTATGATGCCAAGTTTAAATTAAAAAAATAAAACCCAGAGCCTTACAGATGTGTTTGTGCTACTGAGAGATTAGACACACACACACAAATAGAATACGTTATTATGATCATATGCAAGTGTAAGGATTCTCTGTAGCTGCATCAGCAGCTTAGCCAGTTATAAAGCTGTTCTCAAGAACGATCTCCCCATGGACCACAGCTTTTGTGTGAATCCATGCCCTGGGTTGTTCTTGCACCTACTTCTGCCTCCTCTGTTTCAAGGTTATTGATGCTTATTGGACTTGATGATCTTAGAGGTCTTTTCCAACCTTAATGATTCTATGATTCTATATTCCTATTGAACATCCTAATAAGCATGCTACTGGCTTTGGGTGATTTCCTTCCTAGCACTGTCCAGGATTCTGAGATACAAACATATTTTTTTGCCATTTAATCTTCCTTTCTCAAAAAAGCTTTTTTTCTGTTACAGTCATTTGTACCATGTTGAATGTTGCTCTGTTCAGCACAGTAAATGCTTAACTGCATACTAGTCATTAAATGACTTTGAGTGGTGAACTACTCTTTTACTGTTACTGTGGCTTCCTCACATATTGCTTTTCAAGATTAAAAAAAAAATTTTTAAAAAAATCTTTATTTTGGAGGCTCCTTTGGGCAACATTTTTCTAACTTTTCAAGAGCAGATTTATTATCCTTTTTAATATATATTACTTAAAAATACATTTTATGGAGCAACAATTTTGACATAATGTCTCTTTATGAGTATTCATTTTAAGGGCAAAATTTCATAGCCAGCAGAAGGAGTTAGGTGTTAAAGGTGATATAGGGAAGCCAGTGTTATTAATCTTACAAAATAAAAAACTTTATTACAGATCAGTAAGTGCTGTCTGTTGGCACCTTCTTTCTCACCTGTTTTTATTTATCCTGCTGTTGAAAATGACTGTTAAAAACCATGTTTTAGTTATCTTTTTATTTAGAAAATCATCCCTAACTCTGATGTTTCATAGTTTTTGAAACTTAAAATGATCTGGATGTTCTGCAAGTTCTGTGGTGGACCTTTTGGCTTGTCTGTGCTGCTTTACTAGGAAAGGCATATTCACACACCTTTTCTTTATCTTGCTTGTTCCTAGCATAAAGTGTAGCCTCCACAGCCTCATCTTTAAATAGAACTTGTGATGGAAGCTATTTGCTGCACATGACTTTTTTATTTCTAGTGTACATATCTTTGGTAGATAAAATGCAAAAGTTTGTGTGAAGAAGGGCAATCACTATTCTGAAGCTTTGAACATTATTACATCATGTTATTATGACATTATTACATTACAAAGAGTGTCACATATAATAAGCTGATCTGCCACAAGGTATTCTTTGTTGTCTTTTTGCAATTTTCTACTGCTCAGCACTGCACCATGTTAGAAGTGAGTCCAGTACCTTTTTTACAGAAGAGAATTGGTCATTTGAAAAAATAGAGTTCCTACAGGCTCCTGGTAGTTACTTTAACAACAGAAGCCCCTGGTAAGTAGTGAAGATGCTTTGAAATTAGTAAGGTGATGCATCCAAATTTGTTGTATACAAAGCAGCATAAAACATACTTTTGATCAAGAAAAGTATCTGTAAAAGGAAACCAGAAGGAAACGGAACAAATGTAGACCTAGAAGCACTGTTCATTTATTTGAAAAGCAGCAGGAACGTTATCTTTTCAACCAGATGGGAAATGGTGTGGGTATGAATGGCTCGTTCAATAGGTATTTAGCAGGACAAACAGAGAGAGAAATATGAAATGGGCAGTGCTAGTGAAGGAGTGTAGCTGAGCTGTGAGTACAGGAAGCTGTGTCCTCTGTTGTAATTTGTACATTACTCTCAGCTTCACTGCACAGTGTCTCTACACTCCCAGTTCAATCCCAACCCCAATATTCAGCCCATTTTTCCTGGAAAAAAAGAATTGAATTTAGATGTTTGATGAGGATGTGACTATGGCTTCCTAGTAAGAAAACCCACAGCTTCACCTGTCTCCATTCCAGGTTCAACAGGCAGAGCTATAGTGAATGTTTTGAGTCTTACTTAACACATGTTCTGGATCCCTTATTTCCCAGTCTTTTTCCACATGCTAGTTGAGGATGCTTCTGGTCACCTTGCCATCACAGTTTTACAGCTTGTCTTCCTGGGTAGCAGCAATAGCAGCCAGCAGAGCTGTAAACTGCAGAGCTGAAGTGTGTTTTGTGAGTATCCATTGAATATATAACATTATTTCTCACATTTTTTTCAGTGAAGAGGAAGTGTCTTCCTCTGTAAGGAGGTCATGTAATTTATCCCTTGTTTAACATTGCATTGAGTTATTTTCTTTATCTTAGCCATGTTGCAGGCTTGGAATATGCTTGTATTTGCATTGTACTCGCAGTTGAAGAATCTTGAGTCAGGCTTTAATTTTTATATAGTAGATTAATTACTCCTATTTTTCTTGAAGACTTTGGTTGCGTAACATATAGACTACTGACCTGGGTTGTATGAGTTTATTATTGTGTAAGATACAGTAAATAAATCAGAATTCTGATGAAAGGTTAGTGTGATTTTACATGCCAAACATACATATTAAGAAAAAAAAAGTATCAGCCAAGGTAAAATATTAACTACTTGTAAATCATTCACAAGTCAGAGAACATGGATACAGAGCAGTTTTCTTAAGTTTTGCTTCAGTGGGCAATAGAAATAGGTTTAGACTGTGGTCTTGTTGAAAATTGAAAATATCCTCCAGAATGCAGCAGAAGCTATAGGCAGGTAGGGTATATGTTGCAACGTGTGTAACATAAAATGTGGAGGTGATTCTCCTTCCCCTCAGCATACTTTTCCTCCATTCTGTATTCTGAAAAATTACATTTCTTAACCACTTCCTGCTGACAAAAGTTAGCTTGGTGGTAGAGGTGGAAGAGATATCTCTTAAGGCTATGAAAATCAAGATCACTCCTAAATAAAAGAGATGGGGTTTTTTTAATAGTTAGCAGGAAGAAGAAAAGCAGAAATCTCAAAATTCCCAAGTGTTTCCTAGACTGTTTCAGAGAACTATGCAGAATGTCAGACTGCTGTAAAGGGAGGTTGCTTCTAGGCTGGCAGCATCTGACCTCAGCACACAGAGCTTCAAAATCTGTGCCTCTGACCAGAGACAAGCTCTGCCAGAGTGTGGGTGGGGAGGAGCTACCACTTTAAACCTAGCCTAAATTTAGCCATTTGGATTCCAAATGGAGTTGGAGCCAAATGTGGTAGCACAGAAAATGAAGCTGGAAGAGAACAACCCTTCCTAGCAAAATGTTTTATGGAAGCTGCCCCTGAGGACTTACCCAGAATTGCACAGCATGTAGCAAATATTTGCATCTGTGCTTGAGAACAAGAACTTGAACTAAGGTTTCTCAGCACAAAGGTAATGAATGCATCCAACTATCCTTATTTAACACCTGTCTTCTCCAGTCACATGTAAATCCTGTCTGAATGAAATCCTGTCTCTCCTAATGATAATGTGGAAGCAGTGATTATGTGAGGTGTGGAAGTGAACAAGGTGACATGGAGAGCAGATGGCAGGCAGCTCGGGGTGGGGATGTTGCTGTCTGTGCTGCAGTGATGCTACCTGCAGCACCTGGGGCTGTTCCAGTCTGGCTGTTTTCCTCCTAGCTGGGGATGATTGCCCTTCTTTTGAGATGATAGGATGGAGTGTGTGTACACTTGGTGGCTCTGTCACCCAATGGTTCTTTTAGGGATCTTTGCTAGAATGAGGTCTGGCCACAGGTTTGTAGTTACAATCGGAGCTTTATTATTACATAAAGTATTTCATTATAGACATGGCTTATTGTCATCTACAATTTCTAGCATTTGATGTAGCTTGTTGTTGCACAAAGTTTTTAACAATTATCATACTTTCAGTTAAGCAAAACTTCTAGTAATCAGTGTAGATTTCTTACTATCTAGAGTCTTTAAATACCTGGACTTTTAGACAGCCGGACCCTCTGTAGAATGAGTTAATAATCAGTGCCTGATACAGTAATCATAATCTGGACCCTGACTTGACCCAGAACATGAGTCAATCTTCAGAGGAAGAAGACAGCAGTGGATGAATCCCAGCCCTCTGGATGATGACAGGTTTTGCTGTCCAGCCGCAGGGATTACAGCTTCTTGGCTTTATAGGCAGTATCTCCTGTCCTGGTACACTTCCTTGTTCCATAACAGTTGTCACCGCATCCTGACAGGAATGCTTGGCGGGCAGATAGTCTTGTCGTGATGCTGACAGGGGATCTGGCTGTTCTGTAACAGAGGTCATGACATAGAATCATAGAATTATTTAGGTTGGAAATGACCTTTAAGATCATCAATTTCAGCCGTTAACCCAGCACTGCCAAGTCCACAGTGTTGAAGAGGTGAAGAAAGAAGGAGGTGATATGTGATCAGGACCCTTACATTTGATGGCCATTTGTCTTAGGGAATGGTATTGGTTGTGCTCACCATATTGTCAGGAGCCAGCAGAAGGTCATACTGGTTACATGGATCCAGTAGAAAGCCTCATCTTAGTGTAAATGCATCTTCCTAAGCGAAAATCACACACTGCATTCAAGCAGTTGAGACATATACATATATAACTGCCACTTCTGAGATGGAGACAGTAACCCACAGCAGAAGGTAGAAAACATTACCTCACTCTTCGCTTCAGCTGTGAGTGTATGTCTGTGACCAGGGAGACCTGTGCATGTGGAAGATTCAATTCCCACTCAGTTCTCCAGAGCCCTAGGTCTGTGATATGCACAAGTAATTCCTGTTACTTGGAAAATGTCCATGTATTCAGTAACTTCTGTAGAATCATAGATGGGTTTGGGTTGGAAGGGACCTTTAAAGGCCATCTAGTCCAACCCCACTGCAGTGACCAGGGACATCTTCAACTAGACCAGGTTGCTCAGAGCCCCATCCAACCTGCCCTTGAATGTTTCCAGGGATGGGTCATCTACCGCCTCTCTGGGCATCCTGTGCCAGTGTTTCACCACCCTCATTGTAAAAAATTTCTTTCTTTTATCTAGTCTAAATCTCCCCTCTTTTAGTTTAAAACCCCTTGTCCTGTCACAACAGACCCTGCTAAGAAGATTGTCTCCTTATAGACCCTTGTAGGCCTCCTTTAAGGACCGAAATGCCACTATAAGATCTCCCCAGAGCCTTCTCTTCGCTGAACAGCCCTAAGTCTCTCAGCCTGTCCTCACAGCAGAGGTGTTCCAGCCCCCTGATCATTTTTGTGGCTTCCTCTGGACCAACAGATCCATGTCTTTCCTGTGCTGAGGACCCTAGAGCTGGACACAGCACTGCAGTTGGGGTCTCACCAGGGCAGAGTAGAGGGGCAGTATCACCTCTTTTGACCTGCTGGCCACAACTAATCACAGACAGGATTTCCCCATAAACCGTTGATTTACCCGGTTTTGGCTGTTACAGGACATAACATGAGGAGATTGGATTGTTTCACCATTCTGCAATACTGTCACCTCCCAAATGGCTGTGGTCACCTCCAAAATTTTATGTTATATTAAGAATAAATTTTCCAGAAAATTGGCATTGGTCATTTCTAGAAAAGTGCTTGTGTTAGCACAGGACTGAAGGGAAGTCAAAGACACATTTGCAACACAGCTGTCGGGGAGGAAGGGCAAGAAACATCAGTGAGATCCCTTGCCATAGTACTTGCTGTAATCTCAGACAATTGAGCACCAACATGTTCTTTATGAGGAGACTCCAATGTTGTTCTCATCTCATAAAAATGACTCAAGGCTTATATTGGTGGCAAATGCTCTTCCAAGCTTACTGCAAGCAGTGCATTGTAGTGCATGGCACTCATGACAATACATTAATCACAGCCGGTGACAAAATGTCTTCTGGACCAAGCGTTGTGTGATCTTTGATATCTTTGTAAGCAGTGATCAAAGCAAGTTGCTAACAAAGAACAAGCAGTGCAGTGTGTTCCCTCTGCATTTCAAGCCAGTTTGTTCCTCACCTCACCTGGGCCTGTCTTTTCACCCATGCAGTGGAGTATTCCATTCATAAGCTAACTGCTAGAATTTGCTTTTCTGACACAAGGTCTTAATAGCTCCTTTAAGCCCTGATAGTAGTTCATCTATCTGCCACAGCTTCTGTGATGTTCACAGCGGTCAATGCTTGAGAAAATTCTTTCTATGAGCAATGTGTGGCTGGAGAAGTGTCCCAGCAGTATGCACACCCCTAGGTAAGCACGTCTTCCCAGCTCACAGCAGAAGCTCTTCCTATCTCTGTGTTGGAAGACCCTGCCTGCCGTGCTTGCAGCCTGCTCTCGCTGTCTCTGTGACTCTTCACAGCCTGTCAGTTTTTCTACTGACACTTTTTCAGTTCATCACAACCTCTCTGTAGGCTTACTTCCATAACAGTAAAGTGCTTGGGCTGCCTCAAACTGGCAAGTGGCACGTTAGTTTCTCCAAAGCTGTGTGTGTGAGTCTGTGTCCATGTTCACTTTGTTAGCAGTTCTGCTTTATCCTTCTATGGTTTGCCTCCACATGCTCACACAGGCAGAAATGCAGAACTGAACAGGGAACACAAGTCACACGTGAAATGTTGAGGGAGGATAAGATAGGTACCTTCCCAGTTTGTCAGCTCTGCCTGAGATTCGTCTCCTGGCTAATCTGTTGCAAAGTCTACTTATGTTCTGCAGGAGACTTAGTTTTTATCCTTGTATGATGCAAGTAATCCATCTATTTGTGTCTGAAGGCTTTAGTTAACTCTTACTCTCTTCCAAAGGAAATGCACCTCCTGTTTTATCCAGAAAACTGTTAGTTGTACATTTCTGCTAAAATACCCTCTTCTCTCTTGTCTCATCTTTATGGCTCATGAACTTTGTTTATGGAACACGCAAGGACTATTAATTCCAGTACATCTCAGTGATTCTTAGGGGGTTTCTCTTTCCTTTTCCTTTTTGTAGGTAATTTTATTTTCCATTACTGGTATTATTACATTCATAGAAGAATATATTTGGAAGAAAAAGACAAAGACAGGGTTTTACTACTGTTCTTTTTCTGAAGGAGCAATAGGGAGGGAAGCAGGAAGAAAGGCCTGCAGCCTCCAGATATCATCCTCGAACTACAGATAAGGAATAAACCGAATACTAAGCAACAAACCAGTGGTTTTTTGTATGTTTAGGCAACAGTGACTATTCCTTTGACACCAAATGCTGAAAAGGCATAAACATTGTGCTAGTATGATTCCTAATTAATTGTTTCAAGTTACTTTCTCAATATCTGAGATATTGATGATATCTGAGTCAATTTAAAGCCTTCCACGTTGTAGCTTGGAACAGGTTCATTCAAATAATGTTAGGCTCAGTGATCTACAGCACAAAAGCCTCTTGACCCAATTTAGTAAGTAGATCCACATGGGTGGCTAGCATGAGGTGAGTGTCATGCTTTTCAGGTGAGGGAAAAATAAAGTTGGGAGTAAAGCCATCAAATTGTAACTGGACTGAAGGCCTGGGAAAGCTGCCTTTTAATTGCTAATCTGCATTGTATAATGATGGAAGAAGTGAAAACTATTGGAAAGTGGGTACAAACTGTTGAACTCCCTCTGCTTTGATCTGTGTCTGCGCACAGGGGCTGTCAGTGGGACTGCAGAGTGGCTGATAACACATCCTCTGCATCAGTCCACTGGTGCTGCGCTGGAGCCTCCTGTTCAAACATGTTCTCTCTGCCACCTTGTTTGCAAACCAAAGAGTTCAGCAATGGTAATAAATTGGTACCATTATTGCACAGGCACAGCATCATTATATATCATCATCAGGGTGACATATCTCCATGTACAAAACCGTGTTGAAGCCTGTCTCATGTTAGCTGTGAATAATATGTTGGTTGCTTACCAACAAGCCCTAGCCTTTGAACCTTCTAAGATCATCAGTTATTTCTCACATGCTGATATCTTCAGTTTTGAAATAGTTTGACAGCAGAGGGGGATCTCTCTTCATTGTATTTCAGCGGTAAAAGTAGTTGTTCTGTGTGAAAGAGCCACCACACTGAAGAGTCTGGAACAAATTTTCAGGGCCGCAGAAGGTCTGACTTAGCCAGCACCTGTTACACAAAGCTTAATGATCTTGGTTTTGTCCACTACAGAAAGATTCTGTTAAGCAGAGATTTGTGTGTTGCCAACAGTTGACGAGGAGGATTAGTAAAAGTAATACAAACCAGAAGAATTATTAGATTTATAGAGAGACATGAGATACGCTTTTTAGAAGGGCATTTAATTCCCCTTTTCCACCTTGCCTATTGTACCTCTCATGCTTTGTTTCCTTTTGCTTCCTAAGAAATTTAAAAAAACCCAACAAAACCCAATTAGAAAATGCAATTATTGCCTGGTCACAGCAACTTTTAAGGTAACATACAGGTATAGCAGAGAAGTAAAACACATCAGATGACTTCGAGGTTGTGTTTCAATGCTCTGATTAAACCAGCATTTTAATACTTCAGTCTTAATTTTCGCTTCCATTTTAAATTTCCTTTGAAAGTTATTTACCTTCTGCAAGCCATTTGGGTGAAACATTGAAGTTAGATTTTAGTTATCTTTATGTTTACTATCTTCAGTTTCTGCATCTCTTACACCCTTAACATATTTTGAATGTTCAGCCTTTTCAGTCAAATTCAGGAAGAAAGAAAAAATAGGAAAAATCTCCAAAACACTTTTTGTCTTATCAATTTTTTGTCATTTGTCAATTTGGCTGTGACTCTGTGCACTCAGAAGTTGATCTGTGGTGGAAAACAACTGAGAGCTGGCACTTCTTGATGCTCCCAGGAGCACAGACTGATCATTGTGGCAGCCACAACCCAGGGACTGAAATGCAAGTCCCCCCAGAGTGACATCCAGCACAGTGAGTGCAGAGAAACCCGCAAGCTGGTCTGGGCAGGTTAGGTCCTGGTTTTATGTTGAACAGGTTCTCGGAATTGTAGCAGAGTTGGAACTGGCCTTATATCATTATAGCAGCAAACACCACCATGACAGTTTTAAAATATGTGACAGCCAGAA
Organism: Brachypteracias leptosomus; assembly: GCA_013401335.1. NCBI lineage: Eukaryota > Metazoa > Chordata > Aves > Coraciiformes > Brachypteraciidae > Brachypteracias > Brachypteracias leptosomus. Next base: position 169,837 of record VYZX01002482.1, on the reverse strand, counting down.
CTTTTTCCTCCTTCTTGAAAGGGCTGGCCATGATACCGCATTGCTAGAGACCAGCCTGGGAGCAGACTGGCTCTCCCACATCTCCTGCCACATTTCCTGGCTATCAGCTGCTCAGGACTATGAACTGCTGATAGTGTATTTTAAACCGAACTTGAACTAAATAAAAATGACAGGCAGTTACCTGGATTTATCTAGGAAAGAGAAGTCCCTGTAAAACTTTTCTTTTAGAATAAAGTAACAAATCTTGAACATTTACTATTGCTTTTAAGTATACGTATGATGAAAGAGAGAGAGCAGAGAAAGTTAGCTAGAGCATATCTGAGGGTGTTACATGTACCACATGTACACTTGTTCAGAGCTTGAAGCCACTTGAGTGGTATTTCAATCATATCTCTGTTTCTTTCCTGAAAATAATGTTTCACAGAAGTGGTTCAAAGCACTTGCTTTCACAGCAGCAGCCACGGCAGAAGCGTCGCAGGGTGTGCAGCACGGAGCAGGAGCATGTGATCAGCCCCTCACCATCACCCTTGTTAGTAGAGGGCATGGAAGGAAGTACACACCACTTCTCAGTGAGCACAGGCAGTGGCCGTGTCCCTGCCAGGTCCGTCTGCCTTTCTGGTGGCTTTCTTTGCTAAGCGTGTTTTGTAGGAGTTGTGGGAGGAGGGGGAGATGCTGCTGCTGCTTGTTCAATGCAAAGCGCTAGGCTGTGATAGGCTGAGGGGATGTGGATACTCTGCCTATATGTGCTGGCAACTCCATCCTCTCCGCTTTATAGCTGTCACAGAGGAGCTAAGACAGTGAGAAAGACAGAGGAGAAGGAAAAACCTTCCCAACTCACTGTAAGTAACATTCTTTGTCCTTAAAGCTTTGTGACTCTTGAATTCAAATAGGTACATGTGGATTAATGCAACAATTCATTACTTAGAGTGGGAGCTTGGATGATAAACAGCCAGCATGTGTTATTTCAGGGATAATCTGGGATACTCAGCATTTCTTTTTAACCTGTTTGCACAATGTAGTGTACACCTCTCATTTTGCATTTGCTTGTTTTTACATATGATGTATGTCAGCTGTAACTGTTTATGTACATTTGTGCAGAATCTCATGTATCCAAAAGTTTGTGTCTTGTCTTTCCAAGTGCAACAGTTCTAAACAACCAAGCAGACCTTGAGAAATTCTCTGCCAAATTTGTTTAATAGTAAAGTTTTCAGGATGAATTCAATGCATGACTTTGTAGGGTGAGGTTTTCCTCAGAAATTGCCCTTTCCCATCACTATAATAAGACTTCAGAAGGGAAAATTACTAAGTTTCAGATTGTGACAGTGACAGCAATGAATAAAACCAGCAACTTCTAACCAGAAAATAAAATTTTTAAATTAAATATAGGGCCTGTAACATATATACCTAGCTCTTGGTTTGTGAAAAAGTGAAATTACGGAGTAGATCCAGTTCCTTTTTACTCATGCCAAAATAAAATTCATCCTGCAGTCCTTATTCAGTCAGTGCTCCTATTGCCAATAGCAGAATTTTAGTTTAACAGTAGCAACAGCTGCGAAGACCTTCAGTTGGGTTAAATAGCAGAAAGTTCTCATGGGTCAGTGCTGTCACTGCAGCACCACAAGCCTTTGAGTTACAGTATAGTCTGCAACTATTGGTTGGCAAAATAGAAAGATGTCTCATTTATTGGAAAGATAGACAGTTATTAGGGTTTTTTTGTGCCAAAGCAGCTATCAGTTTCAGGTGCTGCATCTATGAATTCTTCCTTTCTGTACTTAATAACAGGAGCTGCTAAAAGATTTTATGTTAACTGTTTTTCATTTTACTTTGATGAACTAGAGAATGGGCATTCTTAAGATTATAATACATCAAATATACTTCTCTTTTGTTTTCTTTTCTCTCTCTTCCCCATTTTCCTCTCATTTTCTCTTGTTCTTCCTCATAAATTTCCTGGTAGTATCTTTTACATTTCTATTTAGTAAACAGAAAAAACACATCTAAAGTTATATATATAATACTTTTAAACAGTAATAGCAGATAAGCTGAATGTTATCTTAATCATATTATACCTACAAATGTATTTAATACTTTATTGTGCCTAAACTGCTCATTTGTATAGTTCAGTTGCAAATAAAGTAGAAAACAGTTTGCAAATGAACCTTATACTGAATATACAATGTAAAGACTAACAACAGTTTGTGGTAACTTCACTAAAATAAAATGTTAATGTGTTCTAATTTCAGTGCACTGAAGTACAAGGAGTAATTTAAACAAAGCAGCAAAGGATTTGTCAACTTTAGATTGTGTACCATACTTGCCTTATGATAAATTCCAGCAAAATTAAAGAGCAAAGAGTTTATATATACATTTTTTAAAAAGATACATTGATATCATTTAAGGTTTAACATGATTAGTTTTGGTTTTACCTGAAATTAAGAACAAAGCTCAGTCTTCTCCAGTAAAGTAGGATTTGATCTGAAGAAGTATGTAGTGGTGATGATATCCATTGATTCTCTCTGGGAACAAAAGTACTCAGCCATAACAAATGTTTGCTAAAATTGTATTTTATCAGTCAGAGTGAGGCTGTTGATGAATTTGAATACGGACTACGCTTACAAAGTGTTGTAAGTTGATAATTCAGCAGGTGCCTCCTGAGAAGCTGTGCTCTCCTCACTTGGGTTCAGCTGGCAGATGTTGAATATCTTGAAATTCATCCTGGGAGGTGTGGGATCCCTGAGAGCATGGAGCCTTTATTGCTTTTTAGGGGCCTTCAAGAAAATAGACTGCTATTAAATACTTTAAAGAGAGGCTTGGTTTCTCTGACATTGCTGTATAGTTTCAGAGACTTAGCCTGAATTATTTTGTGGTTTAAGTCCCTTCAACTTAAGTGGATATTTCTTGTACACACAGATTGTAACAGCCCTTCAGAAAATACAGATGCTCTCAAACAGTGTTTTCATTTTAGACCCTAAGGGCTGAGTTGTCTGAGGTATTTTGCTTCTTAGAAAATCACATCCTATGTTTTTAAAATATCCCAACATAGAGGAAAAGTATCTCTCTATGTGTTGAGCTGTTGCATTGTACATGTGTTGTGTATGCATCTGAGAGGTAGAAGAGAGAAATATTCTGTATTGGTAAAGAAGTGAAGTAATTTGCATGTTTGTAGTATTAACTGGTAAGCATTATAATTGTTAGATACTCTGTCTACTGGATGTGGCTTCCATAGCAAGTAATACTTTAAAGCAGATGAAGTGAGATCTATAACAAACAGTTGAGGAAGAGGATAAAATTAGGGATGAGAGTGTAAGTGGGTCTTGTCACTCACAGAAGAACAGATATAAAATAGGAGGTGAAAAGGAAAATTTAAATGACCACTATATTCCTGCAAGGAGTATGCTGTCCCAGTTCCCACTGAGGTATGTATATTACAGCAGGTAAGGAATTTTCAGGCAAAGAATTTTAGGAAAGAAGATGCATGGATACATAAAAATAGATAGATGTTTAGATATATTTTAATTTCTCATTATTGTCTTGGAAGGAAAGAAGAATGAAATACTTTGCTTCAGATCGAAGACTGATGTATTTCACCAGATCAAACTGAATTGAAAAGTTAATTAGAGGTTAACGAGATACTAGTTCATATCAATTTATAACACTGTGGCAACTGCGGCAGATTTGGGATGAATGGTTCATCCTCCTATTCTTTATGCTTAAGCTTCCTGGTCCCATTACTTCTTCCACGCAAAACAGTGGGTTTCCCCTGTAACTTAATTCTTTATCCTGAATTTTGAGAATGCTATTGCAACAGTGATTTATGGCAGCAGCAGTGCAGCCAAAACAGTGTTAGGATGAGCCAGTGGACCTCCAGTTCTTGGGAAGAACTATAGTTAGCAAATAGCAAATAAGATCTCAGTGATTATCTGAAATATATACTTTGTCAAGCTGAGCTGACAAATTTCAGTTCCATGGTCATAGGCTAAAACCACAGGATGTGTATCTGATGTTTAGATCTAAATTTTATTTGCTTATTCTAATATCCAAAAAGAACTTTGTCCAAACTGCTAATAATAAAAATGACAATAAATGATATCAGTATAATATATAGGATGCAAACATTACTTGGATTTGAAAGAAATTTCAGATCTAAAAAAAATCTACGTGGTAGAAAGATGTCACAAGCTGTGTAACATAGCATCCATGTTGTGGTAATATGATAAAGTAAATTGATTTTTGTGTGTTTGTGAGCTGTTTTGAGTTTACACACAACGCTATTTGATTTATATTCTGGGAAAAGACCAAGTGATCCACAGAAGTTTCTATGTTAAATGGAAGGGATTAAGAGAAGGGATTAAGAGATTGGAGCATCTATTGTATGAGGAAAGACTGAGGGAGCTGGGTCTGTTTAGCCTGGAGAGGAGGAGGCTCAGGGGGAATCTGATCAATGCTTATCAATATCTAAAGGGTGGGTGTCAGGAGGTGGTGCTCAGTGACAGGACAATGGATGGTGGCCACAAACTGGTAAACAGGAAGTTCAACCTAAATGTGAGGAAACAATTATTTACTGTGAGAGTAACAGAGCACTGGAACAGGCTGCCCAGAAAGGTTGTGGAATCTCTGTCCCTGGAATCTTTTAAAACGAATGCTGGATGTGTTCCTGTGTGATCTACTCTAGGATCCTGCTCTCACAGGGGGTTGGACTAGATGCTCTTCAGAGGTCCCTTCCAACCCATACCACTTTATGATTCTGTGATTCTGTGGAATGATTCCCTATATTTGAGTGATACTAAGTAGATCTAGAGAGTAGTATAGTGATGCTCTTAGCTGTTTTGGCATTGTACTGACAGTTCATTGGACCCATAGATACTGAATGAGAGATTCAACTGAACTGATCTGTGTGTAACAGTTCATAGGAATAACTAACTCTTGTGGTGAGCAGCAGCAGTGCTAGAAACACCAAAGCCTCAAGTTCTGAGTCATTTCAGTTTCAGGCAATTTCCACTAATTTAGCAGTCATGAGTTAAAATCTTATTTTCACAACTTTCATCTCTGAAACCAGAGAAAAAAAAAGATTACCACATGCAAGTTCTTCAGAGCATATGCTATAGCAATGAACTGATGAATGAGGTAGCATAAAAAAAATAATGAGAGTGTAAGTTAAAGGTTAAGTTAGAGACACTTTGAAAAAGATGTGAAACAGTACAATATTTAGGTTTCTTCTGGCAAAAACATCTAAACCAAAGAACTGAGCCCTGGGGTATAATTAGATTGGTGCCACAGAGATGCTATTGATTTCTGCAGTTCATGTGGATTTACTTAGAAAGTTTATTCAAATTTTGAACTGAGATCAGAGATGTGTTAAATGAAAATACACATAAGATTTGAAGGGTATTGAAGAAATTAAATAATACTGATTGTAAAGGAGTAGAAACAAATCTGCTTGCTTAAACACAGTCTTTCAAAGGGGAGATGACACACAAAATTGGCCACCAGAATCCTCTGAGGACCATAATGACTACTGGTAATGTGTTTCCAGCGACTTAATAGCAAGATGTGAGAAAGGTCCTAATTCCCCTGTCAGAGAGGCTTAGAGCGGGCCAAATAAACACTTACATGATGGTTAGAGAGTAATGTAACTCTAACAAAACAGCAGCAAGAACAGCTATTCTTTGGGGGGATAGGAGTCCCTCCTGTGCAGACCCTTGCTTCCAAGTGGTTCATGACCTACAGCAGCACCCTGCCTTCCTAAATAGCAGCAGTAGCTGCTCCACACAAATCCCACATCCTCTATTTGTAGTAGCAGAGATGTCTCCAGGACGGTGTTTATCAATGATGTCGTTCTTTCGTAATGTGACAGTATTAAGTCAAATATAATAAAGTACAGAAGGGTTTCTCTTTTTTCAAAATGATGTCCTCAGTTGTAAATCCTTAGCACAAATAACTGAAATCCGAGAAGCTATTAGTTATATATTCACATTGCGCTTAATATAATTATTTCCTTACAAAGTGAAGATCCGGAGGTATGTGAACTAAGCATATCAATACTTCACACCCACAGTGAGTATCCTTGTTTCACTTGCCATTTTTCTTACTGGAACTGTACCACTCAATCTAAGTGTATAAAGACTCTTGGATGCTTTTTAGGCACTGTGGTCTCAACCTTGTATTCACTGAGCATGCAAAATGCAGAGCCACATAGAGTAACAAAGTTGGCTGGGCCAGGGTGGTAAGAGCAGGCACCTGAGCAATAGGAATTTATGTTTGCACAGCACTTTGCAGGCAAACTGCAGCGCATCCCAGCTGAGCTATACATCACCTTGGGGGTGCTCACACAGTCTCTGACCAGTTCAAAGCACATCTAGAGCTCCAGCCCAACATCCTGGAAGTAGGGACAGCCCCAGACAGAGCTTCCTCATGTCCTCTTGCAGAATACAGTATATATCAACCCTAAGTGAATTCTAATTGAAACCTTGGTAAAGCAATAAAGTTTTGTAAATGGCACAGCATGTGCATTTACATTGAAAGGGTAAAGAAGCTAAGTCTTGAGGCAAGACAGGAGGCAAGAAGTAGATAAAATGACAGGACAGCACAGTGGATCACTGTGATTATTATAGCTTGTTATTATAGATTATAACAGAGACACACAGCATGCTATTTGCTTAGACCTTTTCTTTATAAGGCAGGAGGGAGTCGATTGTGTGCCATGTAACAGTGCCACCCAACAGTCCTTGTGTCAGCCAGCAATGGTAGGGATTAAATCTGTGATTTCTGAATCTTCATCCATGTGCCTCTACTGCTCTTCTGTGCTAAAGATACAGCCGATCTGTATTAAGCTGATCTACATCATGACCTAGGCATCAAAGATTTGTCACTGTCATTTACTTCTATACAATGTCTAGCTAATAGTGGAGTGGAGCAGAATGCAACACTATATGGGCAGTGGCCTAATATACAGAAACAAAAGAGCATATGGTCTTTTCGAAATGGCCATATGAGTCATCCTATAAATCACCTGAATAACAGGTCTATAACTCATAAAATTTTCTTTTAAAAGTGACTATTTTGTTTTGTTTGTTTGTTTTAAGAGTTTTTCTGATCCCCATGGAAGCTGCAGAGTTCCGCAAGAGAGGGAAGGAGATGGTGGACTACATTGCAGACTACCTGGAGAAGATAGATAAAAGACAGGTTGTCCCAGATGTGGAACCAGGATATCTAAGGCCCCTCATTCCAGAGTGTGCACCTCAGGATCCTGAGAGCTTTGAGAATGTCTTTAAAGACATTGAGAAGATCATTATGCCAGGGGTAAGAAAAATGGATCTGTATTGTTCAATAATGAACTTAGGTTTTCAAAGACTTTAAGGAAAGTGTGTATTGAAGCCTGTGCAGCTTGACCTTACGAACGTAAGTACCCACACTGATTAGCTTTTAGAAGGTAGGGGTCTGCTTTATATTCATAATTAAATATGATATAACACTTAACACAACTAATGTTTTCTGTGCTTGCTAGAAATAATCATACTTTTGCTTCATGCAAGGCTTGCTTTTGGAAATAATCCCCTTTTCTTCCTTGAATTGGTTAAAGAAAAGCTTCATAACTTCTGATTTCATCTGATATTTTTGCTGCTTGCAAAGCACAGTAAATATTTTATAAAATGGGATTTTTATTAGTCTGCTGTGTCTAAAGTGTTCCTTCAAGCTGATCTTTAAATGTTAAAATTCTCTTAGGAGACTTTTTTTTATTACAGAGTTGACTTGAAAGGATTCTCCCCAATACTTGTTCTGTTGACTTACTCTCCTAAATGTCAACTTCTTCTAGTACCCTTTAAGGCAGGTGGCCACTACTCAAATACTAGTCCTTGGATATATCAGTGTTGGACAGACAATGCAGAACAAAGCATCTGGCATTTGTCCAGTTCTGAATCTTTCTTGGTTTTCTACTTATGGTATACCATTTTTGTTTTAAATATATGCTTTTGTCCTGATTTCAGCTGGGATAGAGTTAATTTTCTTCCTAGTAGCTGGTATAGTGCTTTGTTGTGGATTCAGGATGAGAATAATGTTGATAACACGCTTTTGCTGTGTAGTGTTTATACTAAGTCAAGGACTTCTCAGCTTCTCATGCACTGCCAGTGAGAAGGCTGAAGGGGCACAAGAAGTTGTGAGGAGTCACAGCCAGAACAGCTGGCCCGAATTAGCCAAAAGGGTACTCCATACCATATGACATCATGCCCAGTATATAAACCGGGTGGAGTTGGTCAGAAGGGGCAGATCACTGCTCGGGGACCATCTAGGCATCGGTCAGCGGGTGGTGAGCAGTTGCATTGAGCATCACTTATCTTTTCATGGGATTTATTTCACTCTTTTTGTTATCTTCCTTCTCATTACTATTATTATTACTACTGTCATTATTATTATTGTAATTTGCTTTTACTTCAATTATTAAACTGTTTTTTTCTCAACCTATAAGTTTTACTTGGTTTTGATTCTCCTTCCCATGCTACTGGGGGCTGGGAGGGGTGAGTGAGCGACTGCTTGGTGCTTAGTTGCCAGCTGGTGTTAAACCATGACAGCATGTCTCCTAAGGCCTCTAAATAGCTCGAAGAGGACTGGGTTATTAGTAAATGTTGATGAGGAATCTCTCCTTTGGATCTCTGCAATAACCACTTTGGGTTGCTTCTCTGGGTGTAGCTAGGTGAAATTATTGCTATGTGACTGGACATGGAACCACTGCTCTGTCAATGTGTTTAGTCAGTGTACTATAATACTAATTCCTTTTCATTGACCACTGTAAATATTTGGTATTCAATATGATTTTATCTTTTTTCCCTTGCAGCAAACTCTGCTGTCTTTTCACAGGCCAAAGCTCAACTATAGTCAATGGAAATCTCTCACTCTTCTCAAAGATTTGTGGATGAAGTCTTATATCCAACAGAATTAAATCAGTGCAGATTAGATAAGAGATTTATGTCCAACACATGCAATACTTTCATAGCTTCTCACAGATATGATTGCCTTTTCTTTTTCATTAGAGGAAAATACTAACACTTTTTGGTCTGTGAAGTAGAACAGAAAACACTTTACTTTGAGCACTTGAGAACATTCAATAAAATAATGTCAAATTAAAAAATAAGAGATGAATCATTTGAGAACAGAAAGTGAGACATTGAGTTCCACTTATGTCATCAACATGTCACATTGCCTCTGAACTAAATTGATATTTTCTTGATATTTAAATGCCCTGCAAATAAACTTACTTTTACAAAGTGATACATTCTGAAGAAGAAATGTTCTATCCAAAACTTCCCTCTGGTGTGAAATGGTAATGTTTGTGACACAAAGAGCATAAGTACATAAATCCCAGTTCTTATAGTAACTCTCATTCTACCTATGTTGTTTATACCAAATACTGAAGACTCACATGAGCACAGACTCACAAAGTCATAGTATAGTAGAGGTTGGAAGGCATCTCTAGAGATCATTTAGTTCAACCCCACTGCTCAAAGCAGCGTCAGGTTGTAGACACTTACATTGAACCTTGGCAATCTTGAAATCTCCACCAGTCCTGGCCCATAAGCTCTTGACTAGCTCCTTGTCCATCCCTTGGCAGAGCCCCATGCATTCCTGCTTCTGTCCTGCATAAAGGACCACTCTCCTGCCTCACCTTCCTGGCCCAGCCTTCATAAAAAGCCTGTCCTCATCTACTGCAGCACATTGGTCATGTGAGCTATTCCACCACATCTCTGTGATCCCAATGAGATCACAGCTCTGTAACTGCACACAGCCTTCTAACTCCTCCTGTTTGTTCCCCACATGCCATGTCATAGCATACATGTGCTTCAGAGAGGAACCCACTTGCGCTGATTTCCCAGAAAAGATGAGAGCTTCCTCCCATAATGCTGTGCACTCAGCTCATTCTTATTTATGTACATGCACTTGGGATGGGTCTCCTTTAGCCCTATCTTGTTTTCAGGATCTCTCTTGTCCACATTACCTTTCGCCCTTTGCTTGCCAACTCAGTCCACCTTCCTCCCTTGATCTAGTACATCTTGTGTTTTTCAGTTGTAGTGCTTTTCCAGTGTTTCTTATCTCCATTTTATAAATAAGGAACTGTCCTACTTCGGAGAGAATAGCTAATATGACAGAGGTCATAAAACATTGTTTTGCCCATAAGCTATTAGTAGCCCATAAGTAATTCTTGTCTCCTTCATGTTGCCATCCTTACTGTGTGTAGTTGTGTTCAGATATGCTACTTATTGAATGACTGAAAATGGGAAAATGGTGTTCCTTCAGAGGAGCCAGAATCAATTAACTATGTGAAGCAATAATGCAGTATCCATTGCTGTCTTTACGAGAGAGCAAACATTCATAAAAATTCTTTATGGAGACTTCTTGTGAAATTAGAAGTAGACCTTCAAAGGGCAGTCCACTAAATGGTTATGACTGTAATGGTGCTAAGTTCCTAATATTAACAGGGGGACTAAAGGAACACGTGCTGAATTCTGGTCTCCACAGTAGGAAGCTAAGGTAGAAAGAATCTGCATTAAAAAAGTGGGAGTCACCTTTCTCTCTCAATCTTGCTTTGTTCTCATGACATATATCTCCTTCTTTTTAAGTGCCAAAAATTATCAAGTTTAGCTGTAACTGCACATAGCAGTACTGAAGACACTAATTTTCCTCACATTGGATCCATTAATCTATTAACTTTCAGCTCAAGTACCTATCCTTAGTGTGTGGTAAAGGAAGACTCTGCTTAGACTAAGTAAGGCACAGAAGACAAACATCCTTAGAAGAAATCTGGGAAATAAAATGTCTCTGAGAAGCACTGGAGTGGTAATTACTGAACCTAAGACACTTGTATATCGCTGTTTATCAGCAGAGGGCTGAAAAAACAAGCATCAATTATGTCATTCTCTTTGCAATATTTGACTAAGTGTGTCTGTTCCAACATGGCAAAAGAAATGGATTTTCCAGCTGCTTCAAGAGAAGGGAGAAGTGAAAGCAGGAGCAAGAACCACAGCTGCCCTTGCCCCAGGGCTTTTGGCTTTTTTGCTTTGTTTGAGTGGTGCAACTGGAATCTGCTGTGTTTCATCAAACAAATGGCTCCCAGCAAGCAGGCAGTTTAACTTGATTAACCCAAGATGAATGTCACAAGTCTTACAGATCATAGAGGATTAGAGCTGGGGAGATGAACAGTGGCAGCCCTGGCTCATTATGGACGCCAGTGGACGTCTATGTATGTGGGTCCTATCAGGGACTGCTGTTTATTGGCTATGTTTTAATGTGTTTGTTGTTTTCCTGTGAAGAACCAAGTCCTTTCCCTTTTTTTTTTTTTTTCTGATTTGTGAAGGAAGGTGTTTGCCACAAGTGCTCTAGAACTTTGTTAGAGCGAAGAAAGAAATCCTGACTAGATACAAGAGATACAGCTAAAAATGTTCATAGTGGCTTGTCTTTAGATACCTGATTTGAGCAGGTTTGGACCAAGTGACAAGTAAAAGTGAAATGTTGAACATACCACATACAGTTTAGACAGTAGAAAATTGTAGTAGATAGGAGCTGTGTTTGTATGGAAGAGATAGGGCCATCCAAAATTTTATAGATGGTATACTGCAGCAGAGAGAGTGGTATCTCATTCATGGTGTATACAAGACAGTTTCCCCTTAGCATGGTGTGTGTCCCTTAAAGAAGAGCTGGTTGTTGGCATGAAGAAGGTTAGAAGAGGAAATAAAGAAATATTTGCATTGTGCAGAACAGTGCAGTGCAGTGATCCCTGAATTAGCTGCAGAACCCAGAAAACACAACCTGAAAGAGAGGGGAGTGTGAAAGGTAAAATTCATTAGAGGTGGGAATGCAGAACAAAACAGTGAGGAAACATTGAACTCGGTCAAGAGAGAATGTATGCAAGAACGTATGCTCCAGTTGTAACAGAAGAACTCTAGAATTAAAAAACAGGAAAACAAAGCAGCGTAAGAAAAGGGTAGGCTTCAATAACTTTAATAATTCAGCAGCCATCAGTAACTTGGCAACTAAGAACTTTCCAGCCAAGGAAAGATACGCATTCTGCTAAATTCTTGCTTGTAGTCCATCTAATCCTCTAGAAGCGCTTTTTTTCTAAAATTGCCTTTTATCTTGAATGTGGAAGCTGTTTTTGCCAAATACTTCATATCACGTTATTTCCCCTGAACACTGCAGTGTGGTAGTATATTTGCTGCTTTCAAATTTTATTAGACTGGAGTCGTGGAGCACTATCAAGTATCTCGAAGATCCTTAGCATTGCTTAGATGTTGAATAAGATAACTCTAAGTATCGCTGCAGCAAGACAATTCACTACAACTCGTGCAGTTGTGTTTTTCTCTCATACTAGCACATATAAAGTGGAATTGTATATAAATCACAACTTGTTATAGGGACATGAGAGTTTAATTTTCTACAGAAGGTATTGGATACTGGAATGGATTTTTTTCATGTGGTGAGGAGCTATTGGTCAGACTCAGTGTCTGAATTTTAGCCAATAACTCCAAAGTGTGGGAAAGAGGGTTCAGTGGCTGGCTGCTGCACTGAAGGCACTCTTTAAGTCAGTCGTGTGACAGAGATGAAAGAACAAAATACTGGAGAGTCTCTGAAAGCAGAGGCTCCAGAACAGTGCCCTGCACAGAAACTCATGCTGCCACTGCCCATGCATTTCTTGTCTTCTAGGTACACAAATGGAGAACTCTGATTTTGGAACTGTTGGGAGACTGGGGCAAGGACTAATTTATTTCTAAGTTGAGTAAAAGATAGATTAAAAGTTGATAAAAAAGCGAAGTAAGCTTTTCTAAAAATGGGATCCTTTTCTACAGCCAAATAGTTGAGAACTTTTGACTGGTCCCAGCCTCTAATCTTTTCTGATTTTGTGACAATTTGTTTCTGCTTCGTGCATGATTAAAAAATTACTATTTTTCCCTTGATACAGGTCACTCACTGGCACAGCCCGTACTTTTTTGCCTACTTCCCTGCAGCCTCTTCCTTCCCAGCTCTTCTTGCAGACATGTTATGTGGTGGAATAGGATGTGTGGGCTTCTCTTGGGTAAGTTTACTGGGGTATGTGCTGCTATGTGGTAATGGTGCTTCACCATGCCAAGATTTTATACATTTCATTCTTCGATGAAATTATTGATTAATAGTAGTGAAGTCACAGGACTATTTTTATGGGTAAATCTCTTTGACTAATTAAGTGTTTTCACATAGACACCCTGAACGACTCTGGGAATAAAATGCTATTTCCTCTTAGAAGTTTCACCCTTGAAAAATTGCCAGCATTTAAAATTGGTGATAGTGGTGCAGACTTACTGGTAATTCATTAAGTAGTACGACTGTTGCTTATCACCTGGTGTTGTATTTCTTTTTATCATCTGGATGAATAGAAAATTGTGTTAAAAACCCCCACTTCCATATGAGATGGGCTCTTCTCAAAAGAGGTTGGTACTTGATGGCAAAAAAAAAAAGCAAGATGCAAATCCTAGCTTTAAAATTTGATACTCATGGTTCTATGTGAGGCCCAGTTTGATATTTTTTTCAGTAAGTATTAGGATCAACATGCACAAAATGGTCTTAAGGTGCCTAATTTAGCTGGTGAAGTTAGTCAGCTAGTCTCTTCCTCTCTAGTCAAAAGAGAGAGAGAGAAAGAGTTATTCTTGCTCTGGTAGATCCTGTTTCTGGTCTAGTGAGGTTATTCACTCTGTTCTATTTTTCAACACAGGCCGCAAGTCCAGCTTGCACAGAGCTGGAGACTGTCATGCTGGATTGGCTAGGAAAGATGATTAATTTGCCTGAAGAGTTTTTAGCTGGGAAGGATGGCCAAGGTGGAGGAGTCATTCAGGTAAGAGGGTAATGAAAAGAAGAATATAGGATAAATGTGTGGACTTTATGATTTTGTAAATATCTTTTGAAAGATTTTTTTTTTTCAGCCACATGGGTTCCATTCAGATTTTCAGAAAGACTGATGCTCTGTGAAAGTGTCCATAGGTGGGTAGGATCATTCATGAAATTAATGGTTTTGTTTTCAAAGCAACTGAATTCCGAAACTCTCTTCTCTGAGAAGAATAGCTTGTAGTTCAACATAACAGCACAATTTGGGCTTAAAATTCAAATAATAATGTTGAAAAATTGTGTAGGATGGAAACTTTAATGTGTTGATCAATTGAAGTGAGCTTATTCTTACTAACGGTGTGCAGCAATGTTTCATGGCTGAAAATAGAAAAAACCCTTCTCAAATAGAAATATATCTGAGGATTTTGATCATGAAAACTGGTTATAAAAGCTTCCATGAAGTCCACCTTATAAATGTGCAATTGTTTACTTCAATCAGTTTCCAAAACAGCATTCCCTTTTTTCAGAAAAACAGTCAGAGATCAAACAATGGGTAAGAACATAGGAATCTTTTATAAGTAGAAATAACAGAATGTAGTAGAAAGTCTACCTATCTTTGTCAAAGAAGCTGAAATTATTTTAAAGAGTTTTCCTTATATAACAAAATGAAGTACTAGAATATTATAATAAAATGAAGAGCTGCTTAAAATTTGAACCTAACCAGTTCTATTAGTACATAACACAATTTTCAGACTACACTGCCATATGCAAAATATAACAAAACTCCCAAAGTTTGACATTGACTGCTTAATGAAATGAAAATATCTGAACAGAGTATCTGTGAGATAATGAATATATCATCAGTGGACAAACCTGCATGCGTAATAAAGCTGTATTGTTTGTCAGCCATGGCTCCACTAAGCTCATAGTCTTTCTGCAATTGCAGACTCTGGCCACAGCTATTAATCTAACTAGAATATGTCTCTGCTATGAAAAAGACTGAACTTTAAATAATTATTCTGTGCTCCTTTGATAATATCTGGAGTCTAGTCATTGGATTCCGGGGCACAATTCATTTTATCCTAAGTAGGCATCTAAAATACATCTGATTTACATGCTAGAAGTGGGAGCTTCTTTCTTTGATCTCATCTGCAAATGCCTACAACATATTTCAATGAATTCTTCCCAGCATCTTCACAGGTGAATATGAATTTAACTCAACTGCTATGATTCTCTTAGGTGGAGCTGCACCTACACCAGTGCACTTCCAGTATAACCCTTTACTCATCTGCTTGCTCTGTTGTTAGGATCTTTATCGTTATGATTACGAGGGAAGGTGTTATGTTCAAGAAATCAAGCTTTCGTCATGCGTCTCCACAGTATTTATTTTGTACCAGTAAAAGCAAGCAGTTATGCCTGATGGTTAGCAGCAGGAAATATTGCCCTTCCAGGCTGACGATGCTGGATTGCCCATAATTTTCATCAGAAACCTGTCAGCTTCAAGAATCAAAAGTGGGTTCTGTGTTCCTGCTTATGATGAAGTAATTTGTGCTGCAGATCTTCTTGTCTTGCTCTTGAAACAGTAATGGTACAAATAAGAGAGCGTGAGGCAAAGACAACACAAGCGTGTTAAAGTGCCAGTCATTCTCTTGGTAAATACCAAGTAATTATTGTGGTATTGGGTAAAACTGAGCCTGTGAAAATTGGCTCTTAATTACATTTGAAAGTCTATGACAATATGAAGCACTTTGTGTTGTGTGCAGTCTGACACTTGAAAATGGCAAAAGATGAAAGAAAATTTCAGTTCCGAGCTCTGGTGGACATGAACATCAGCTCTTGCTGATATTTCTTCCGCCTCTTGAGCCTGCTTGCCATGGCAACCTTTGTTTGCTTGCGGTAAAAGGAAAGGTATCATCATCATCCTTCACTTAATGCAGAATACAGCATTCAAGAGGTAAAAAAAAAGCTTTTAAAAATAAGTGAGAAAGCAACTTTCTTCCTGAATCTCGTATCCTGCTGTTTGTTCTAGATAAACTGCTGAAAAGTGTATCTACTTTGAATTTTAAAGAGTTTTCTTGCTCTGCAAAGAGAAAGTATTTTAAGGGTGAAACAAAATGAGACTCAGCCTATCTTTGGCCTGGCAAGGAACACTGCTGATTTATCTTACTTGTCAGTTAGCCAAGTAGTTCAAGAACCAAGTGATTTTTTCCTCAAAAATATTTAGCGCAAAACATTGGTGCCAAGTGGATAGAACAGCCTTGCAAACCTAGTTCTGCAAATGCTGCAAGCTCCAGTATAAAAATGGTGACTTTTTGACTGAGGCAAGGTGAAAAAGCCTATGTCTATTGTGAGACATCCTAAAGCACTTCCAAATTGCTGGATACGGGTCTCAGCTGTATACCAGGAGGCAAGATTCGGGCTGGGGAACAGGCCCTTTTTTTTTCATCCTTGTTTCTGTGTAAGGAAATTTGTGCAAGAGCTGTTGTATATACTGACTATGGCCAAGCCTGGATGAGCAGCCAGGATGCCACTCCTCAGAAGTGGAACTCCTCAGAAGGCTGAGACTATTCTTCAGCATAAGTCATTTGCCCACCCAGCCAGCCAGTCTCCAGAATAGTGGGGGCTTAAATTTTCACGTCTCAGATTAAGGCCTTAACCTTTGGAATTTCCTACAGCCATTTTCTTTTATATGTTTGTGTGTATTTCTTTAATACCCTTATTGTTTACATGCCCTGGAAAGACACTAACAGTTCTACAGTGCCTTATTCTTACAAAAAAAGAGGACCAAAAAAAAAAGCCACTTTCTTCACATATATTTGAAAGATTTTAAAGTATCCCCTTAAATATATAATTTAATAAAAGTAATAGTTGGTATTATTTCCCACAGATTAAATGGACAGATGCTAGAGCTAACTTTACTGTGAAGGACTCAGGTTTAGGAAGGTTGTTTTCAGTGACTTGCCCAAAGTGAGATGGAATTAGGTCTTGCACACAGGCTTTATATTGCCCATCCTCATTAGGAGAACATACAATTTACCTGAAATACTGTGTGAACATCACCATAAGTTGCAGTAGTTGCACAAATTAAAAGTATTCTGATCTGCTGAATTGCTGGAAATGGTATTTCAGGCAACATTGTCTGGGAGTATATGCCCATTATGCAGATCTTCTGATTACAGCATTGGTGGATAAGGGAAGAGCAACTGATGTCACCTACCTGGACTTGTGCAAAGCATATGACACTGCTGCGCGACATCCTTGTCTCTAACTTAGAGAGACATGGATTTGACAGATGGACCACATGGTGGATAAGAAATTGGCTGGATAGTTGCACTCAAAGAGTTGTGTTCAGTGGCTTGATGTCCAGATGGATTACCTTGAATTACCTCCTTCTACCTTCTGGTGGAAGGTATCCCTGCCTGTGGCAGAGGGGTTGGAACTAGATGATCCTTAAGGTCCCTTCCAACCCAAACCATTCTAAGATTCTATGAGTATGCAGGGTTCTTTAGAAGGTTACATAATACTTGTTAAAAAAAAAGGAAAAAACCAGCTTCTCAGAAAATAGGTGATGTTCTTGACTGTAAAACAGTCCTCACATCTGCTGGACATACAGGACACGAGTAATATTCTGCCTCACAGGACTGTCAGGAAGCACAAGTATTTTTCTTCCCTGTTACTTAGATAATATTGTGCTGAGTGTGGCAGAAATAGTTTTTCTAACAAACACACGATGACAGAAGTTTCTCGTCAGGAAACTTACACCACGTGATATTCATCTCACATTTTGTCAGATAAAATTGAACATACAAGAGGGTAACTTTGGAGAAACCATTTATCTCAGTCCAGAATATTTGCCTAAAATAAATGGATTTTCTTCTTTCTGGATATGCTTACCTCTCTCCACTAAGGGACCCTAAACAATTTTTTTATCTGTATTTAAATTTTTAGACAAATAAAGTAAGATGAATCAGATCTTGGAAGTTCTTTATGTGCAAGATGGAGGTAATTGCGTGCACACATTCTTATATCATGAGTTTTGAGAACTATGGACAGGCATGTTTTTCAGTGTTCAGATATTTTGATAAGTATGAGTGTCTAGCTACAGACCATATGCAGAATAAGATTAAATGGGGAAATTGCCAAATCATGTTTTGTGTCATTAATGGACAGAATTTCCTTCACCTCTTGACTCCACAAGGAAGTTTTGCCTTACTTGGCCCAAGAGGGATATTTGTTTTCCTACAGCATTCTTTATCTGTAATACTTCCCTTAGTTGCCATGATGCTGTGTGCAGCAGCAGCAGCAGCAGCTGCAGCTATAGGAAATGCACAAAACAGTCTCCAGCTCGTCTTTGTGCTCTGATGTAGATCCAGGGGCCTACATTCTTCAAATCCCACTCTTCCATAAAGGCAGATAAAATATATTCATCATGGCAATACATTTAGTAAATGCTTAGGCACTGTCCTTTTTCCTGCTTACTCCGTTCATGAGGCTGTTGAGTTTCGACAGGATTGATTTCACTTACTGTTGAGATGTTGACTTGTAGAAGGCACCTTTGTCTCAAGTAAATAGCTCAGCTAGCTTCAGTATGAGGAGAAAGTCTGAGGTCACTGGGATCATTCTCATGTATGAAATCTGTAGGATCAGGCCCACCTCCAGTGAAGAAATAAGACTTCCCAAATCTTTAAACATTTGTTGTAATTTGTAAATATACACAGGTACACTCAACAGGAGAAGGATAGAATTTTGGTAGAGGATAAGAAACATCACTCCAAAATTAGCTTGTTGACACTGGGGATGTTTCTGAGACATGCTTATTAATATAAGCAGCTGTTTTCCTTTCACTTTTACGTGCTGGGCAGAGGAAGATTCACAACAATTGTTCAACTTTGAAAGTACCTAAATCTGGATCTTGCAAATGGACACCCAGAACCATTGAAATTTATGAATATGTGTTTACAAACTGTTACTTGCAGCTTAAAAGAGCAGTTTAGAGCATGTTTCATCTTCCTATTCAAGAGGAAAGCCATAAAAAGAATTCCTGGGAACTTGTATTCTCTTGTGAAACTTACAGATAAATTGATACCAAAAAAATCCCCACTTTGTTGTCACAGAGCATCCAAAACGCAATTTAAACTCATGTTTTGTGAGTCTAAGTGCAATTCAAAAATAATTCCTTTCATTTGTGTGGTTTTGATGAAGAAAAAGTACATAAGTAATACTTTGAAATGCAATTAGCTATATGAATCATAGCTTCTTTGCTTTTTCAGTGATTTTTCTTTTTTAGCCACAAAAATTGACATGCCTAGGGTAACTCTAAGTGTTAAATAAGCATTATAATTATGCATGTTGCTTGATAGAAATGAGAGTTGATAATCAGATTCTGATGGAAGTTACATGTACAGAAATCCAGAGTAACAGAAATCAGTAGTTACTCTGCCATTATTACAGGTTAACAAATGATTGATGGCCGTTTCAAGAGCCTTTCCACATATGTTTCAGTTTGTGAGTCCAGCTTTTTAGCATTGATTGCAAGGCTGGTGCCTAAGCTGAACAAGCACGGAGATTAAAGAGACCAGATAGAGGCATCAGGAAGGAGACCAGGATCAGAGATTCCTCCCTTACTGTCACACATGTTCTTATAAAGCATGAGATTGCACAGTTTCTCATATGCAGTTTCTGTTAACAACTTCACAGATTCACACAGGAGAAAATGTTTCTTTTCTTCTTCTGAAATGCCTTGCTTTTGAACCTCCTTTCAATTTGTCCCACAGGGAAGTGCAAGTGAGGCCACCCTGATTTCACTGCTTGCTTCAAGAACAAAAACTATCAAACGGGTGCAGTCAGAAAAGCCTGAGCTAACAGAAGCAGACATCATGAGCAGGCTGGTGGCCTATGCTTCTGATCAGGTGAGTACCTCTCAAAAACATAGAGAGGTGGGGTCTATACTTAATGATTTCAAACATCTCATTAGACAGGTGAATTAAGTATAAACTGTTTGGATTGGTGACTGCTTGGTTTTACTTGTTTAAATTTTATTGTACATCGTAAGTAAGCTGGAATCTGATATATGCTATCATAATACAAAGAGTATATAACCAGAGGTCAGTGTTACATAAGTATTGCTTCTTTACAAAAAGAGCTCATCTGAAGTAAATAAAGATACTTGAGTAAGGTGTTAATTTCAGTTGAATCATAGAATGGTTTGAGTTGGAAGGGACCTCTAAAGGTCATCTAGTCCAACCCCCTTGCAGTGAGTAGGGACAGCTTTAACTAGATCAGGTTGCTCAGAGCCTCATCCAACCTGACCTTGAATGTTTCCAGGGATGGGGCATCTACCACCTCTCTGGGCAACCTAGTACAATGTTCCACCACCCTCAAAAAAATTCTTCCTTATATCTAGTCTAAACTGACTCTCTTTTAGTTTAAAACCATCACCTCTTGCCCTTTTGCAACAGACCTTGCTAAAAAGATTGTCCCCATCTTTCTTATAGGCTCCCTTTAAGTATTGAAAAGTTGTAATAAGGTCTCTCTGGAGCCTCATTTTCTCCAGACCCAACTCTCTCAGCCTTTCCTCATAGGAGAGGTGTTCCAGCCCTCTGATCATCTTCATGGCCCTCATCTGGACTCATTCTAACAGATCCATGTCCTTAAGTTGGGGGCTCCAGGGCTGGCCTCAGTACTCCAGGTGGGGTCTCAGAAGAGTGGAGTAGAGAGGCAGAATAACCTCCCTCTGTCTGCTGGCCATGCTTCTGCTGATGCAACCCAGAATACAGTTGGCCTTCTGGGCTACAAGTGCATATTGCCAGCTCACGTTCAGCTTTTCATCCACCAGTACCCCTAAGTCCTTCTCTGAAGGGCTGCTCTCAATCACATCATCCCCCAGCCTGTATTGATACTGGTGATTGCCCTCACCCATGTGCAGGACCTTGCACTTGGTCTTGTTGAACCTTATGAGTTTCACAGGGGCCCACTGCTCAAGCTTGTCCAGGTCCCTCTGGATGGCATCCTGTCCCTCTGGTGTGTCAACTGCACCACTCAGCTTGGTTTCAACTGCGAACTTGTTGAGGGTGCACTTGATTCCACTCTCTATATCATTGATGAAGATATTAAACATCACTGGTCCCAGTACAGATCCCTGAGGCACACCACTTGTCACCCATCTCCATCTGGACATTTAGCCATTGACCACTACCCTCTGGATGTGACCATCCAACCAATTCCTTATGCACCAAACAGTCCATCCATCGAATCCGTATCTCTCCAATTTAGAGAGAAGGATGTTGTGGGGGACCACTTCAAAGACTTTACAGAAGTCTAGATAGATGACTTCCATAGCTCTTCCCTTGTCCACTGATGTAGCCCCTCCATCACAGAAGGCCACTAGATTGGTTAGGCAGGACTTGCCCTTGGTGAAGCCAGTTGAGTAAGTCTAGACCATCTTTTGTTATATCTAGACTTGTGTGCACACGTGTTATTTTCCTCCTACATCCATGTATGCAAACAAACACCCCCACACCGCCCTGTACACATGCATGGGTGCAGGTACATACACACAGACAAAACTAGTCCCCGAATATAAAGCAAATTGGTCACAGTACTTGAAGAAGCCCAAAACATTACAAGTTTTTAAAGAAAAATGAAAACTCCTAAGATCTCCATATATCAATCCAGCTAAGAAATCTTATAAGAAAACAGAAACATAATCCTTGATTTCTGACTGTGAGTGGTATTTAACAGGCTGAGTTAAGCTAAATTCTCAGCAGGCTGGGACCATGAGAGGCATTTACTGGTAATGAAAGCAAATTTTAGTCTTGTGAGTTCTGCTTCTCCTACCTTTCTGACACATTAATCCTACTGAAGAGCTGAGCAATCTTGTTTCTCTCAATTGCTGTGACATTTCCATATCTAAATTTCAATGAGATAGGAGAAACTTTCTTACTACTTGATGTTTATTTTCAAGTAATATCTGATTATGCAGAATAAAAAGCCCAGGTTTCAGGCTTACCTTGATTTACTACTAAGGGTATGTTAAAAAGTGCTGGAGAACAAGTTAGAAGTATGTTTGCTCTTTGCTGGTGGAAAGAGGGACTACAACTGTAGGGTGACAAGAGTCAGGACAAGAAAGATAATTGTTTTCAAAAGGCACAAAGTATATTTGTCCTTTTTTTGTCTGGAACCATAAGGTCTATATTGCACAGACCACCACTCCCAGAGCTCAAACTCTAACCCAGTGATGCACAAAGCTGCCTACTTGTTTTCGTTTTTTGCCCCATGTAAGTGGCTGCCCTGAAATGAGGACTGACAGGCCTTCCTGCCTACTGAAGGTCAGAGGATCTTATGTTTACAGAAGGATTTGCCTTAAGATATTGCTGACCTTTCAAAGCAGATTGTTGCAGAGCTCACTGGTCCTTCTGCATTAAGAACAGACCTGTGTGACTCACAGGCAATAATCCACAAAAGGAAGTCTATATCTTGGGAGATCATTTTGGCTTCTAGGCATTTGAGGAGAATACTTATCCCATTGAAATAATTTTACTTTGTGTTAATGAGTACAGAGCAGGGCTGGGAACAAATCTTTTCCTCATAATTACATGGGGGAGACAGGGCATGGGGGGGGAGATGGAGGAGGGGAGCGTGTGTGTTGGAGACAACAGAAGAGGGTTCCTGCCTGTTATAGTGCCTGGGCTATCCTGGCTGAGGCTTCTCTTGCAAGAGGCATTGAATGTGAGACTTCAGAGCTGAGAGGAGCATCCAGCTATCCTGACAGTAGACATGGGACTGTTTGGGACCAGGACAGAAGTCAGGATAGTTTTTTGATATTTTCAAATTTTCTCAGGGCATTTCCTTCATCAATCTTTTTTTACCATGTTTATTGAGCTACCTTAAACAGCTGCCCACTCATTTCACTGATTACTATTTGGTTCCTTGCTCTCCTAGAGGGTGGTGGGAGATTCTTGGGTACTTCATTGAGGACAAGGAATTCCATGGAGCAGCAGGTTGCTAAAGATTTGTTATAATGCAAAAGCATCTTGGCAGTTTTAAGGTTAAGATAGTGAATGGCTGAGGTTGTCAGAGAGCCTTACTACAGTTTTGGAGACTCGAGGAAACAATTCTGTTTCTGACTAGCTATCAGCTTCAGTGTATTATTATAGTTTGCTTATTGGTACTTCTTGTCTAAATCAGTTATAAAGTACCTCTTTCCATTGTATGCTTGAATGAAGTATGCTATTGTTATGGCATTGTTTTCCACTTCAAAAGTTGTATTTCAAGTCTAAGCTTCCAAATTTTTTTGAGTTGGTGCCTAATTAATTTACTGAAGTACTTTAACAAGAGACACTGCTGAGATACAAGTAAATCTGCCTTTAAAACATGTTATTCCAGGGATATGTGAAGTTGAAAGGCAAAAACTTTATATTTATCTGGTCTTCTTCAACCTGTGTTTTGGCTTAATCTTTTCTATGATTGTATGCTAAAGTTGAATAGAATTAGTAAGTATTCTTGTACTTATTCTTATACAAGAACCAACGAGGGTAGGATGAAGATTATGAATGAGTATAGTCATGATAGGAAAAAGTGAGGAATTTTTCTCTCTTGAATTAATGATGATTAATGAAATTGTAGAAGATGAAAGGTAAAATAGCTTTTTTGGGTTTAATCATGCTCTAAAGGAAAGTATTTTGTAGCTAAACATACCTTTGACTGTTAATAGGGTTATTGTATTGCACTTCACAAATTTATAAGAATTTCTTAACGATATATTTGGTTTTATTTACTGAGATGTGCTTTGTGTTCTAAAATATCATTTAAGGGGAATTGAAATAAAGGGGGTTATAAATAAAATAACATATTGGGAATGATCCTTAATTGCCTAATGAATGAATGATTGGACCGCAATTTACTCAGCGGGTAATCAAAAAAAAAAATAGCATGTAAGAAAATATCTCAGTCTATACCATACTGTGACATATACTTTTTTAGAGTTCAGCAAAGCTGGTGCCATAAAAATATGCTAGTGAGCCTCTGATTCATTATCAGGCAGGCTGATTATCTGCATGTCTCTTGGTTGATTTAGAGCCAAATTCTGAAGCTCTTAATCAATCCTACCTAACTGTGATCTTGTTAATTAAAGCTTTCACTAAGGTTAATTGAACTCTTTTCTGAATGACACCAGGGCAATGGTCTCAAGAATACTTCATAGTTTCTATTAGTGTATTTTGTCTGTGTGTGTGTATATCTGTATGTATGTACATTTTTTTTTCTTTTAAAATTTGAATGAACTTCTTACATTCCAGTTAAAGGTATCTGTCTTAAAGCTTGCCCATTTCCTTGTAGGCTCATTCATCAGTGGAAAGGGCTGCGTTGATTGGCGGTGTGAAGATGAAAACTGTTTCTTCAGATGATACATTTAGTGTTTGTGGTTCAGCCCTAAAGAAAGTTTTGGATGAAGACAAAGCATCTGGTCTTATCCCATTCTTTGTGAGTACTGGATTTTAATTAGTCACTGGATTTATTGCTTCTGATGAGCTATTTTTGACATGAGTAGATGATCTCATCCCTAGCAGAGGGATTGATAGGCAGCCTGACTAGGATACTAGGACAGGTTCCATGAGTGTTCTTCACACATCTTTCTGTGCAGGAAGAGCAACTAATTTGAGCAGCTGGCTGCACTTCTCACCAAAATGATGTTTTAAAAGGACTTAAAATTATATTAGACAGTTGAATAAATGGAGATGAATTTTATAGTTGCATGTAATCCTGCTAATCTCCTAATACTTTCATTCTGAACTGCCTCTTTTACAAAGGTTTACCTTTATTTTTCAGGTTCTAACTTACTTACAAAATCATTTTAAAGGCAATAGCTTACGTGATGATATCTCAAACTTAATAATTTTTAAGAAACAATATTTTCGCCTCCTTACTACTTTAGCAAAGAAATGAACCTCCATAATATACCCCAAATATAATCAAAATCAGACATTGTCAGACAAGTATTTGTGAGTATGTGGCTTATCTTTAACAGGTGAGCTATAAAGAATCCAGCTGTGGAAGCTATAGGTGTAATTTCCTATTATCTGTTAGCTTTCTTTTCCAGAGATTTCTGCTTCCACAGCAGTCTAGCAAAACAAAATGTGTTTATATCTCAGTAGCTAAAGCTCATAATCCCCCAATTTTTGACACAGAGCAGTGTTAGATTAAACAAATTCTAGTGTTTGGTTCTACTGTGATAAGTACCCGATAGAAAAGAATATTTGCTTATTCATCAGATCCACTCCTCCTGTCAGTTCAGAACACCATCTTATTGTTTCAAGCTAAAATGAGATTTTACTGTTTGGGGTTTTTTTCATGGAGTAAGTAACCTCTGTTGTGTTTTTTTATATAATCAACAAAATGTTTTGCTCATTTCCAAGCATTATACCTCTACAAAACTTGATATAGACCATGGGCTATATAGATCTATTAAGGAGTATAATATGCTACCAACAATATGGTTTTACTAGCCTCCACTGAAGAAAAATTGGAGCAAAACCCCCACATTTTAGAAACCAAGAACTTTAGAAAGGGGATTCTGCAAAAGTCAAAATTATGTTATGATTTTTTCAGAAAAGTCATGCCTGACTTGATGGTTGTTTCTTTTCTTTTCTTTCATCTTGAAATGGGCTAATATGACCTAAATTTCTATGAACTGTTTTCAGAAGAATTAGCGGGTTAAGCTTGCTTATAGCCATGGATAAGTGCCAAATGGGACAAAGAAGCTTAAATTTCACCAGGCTCTTTTGAAAACATAATCTTTTTACTCTTGTTATTTAACTTGAGTCTCTTTTTTATGTAGTATGAGGATGGCTAGGGAGAAAAGTGCTTTTTGAGCGTGCAGAATGTTGCTCATTTCTAGCCTTCCTAGAACTAGCGAGTCCTTGGGATGACCATGAATATCCCATCAATTGATTTCCAGTATAAGACTATGACTGAGAAACAAAACATCTCTAGGGCTTCAAAAATGAACTTTCTTCTGTGGGCTGCACACCTATTTACATGGAGATGTGCCATAAGGCATGTTTTGTTTCTCTGTTACGTGGTACCAGCTCATAATATCGTATATAGGATCCTACTTGCTTATCTCACTGTTAATTTTAACCAATTACGAGTACAGCACTATATCACATCTTCATGCTTTAACTACAAAGTTAATGAATTTTTTCCCCATCTATTGTCCGTTAACAAACACATGTAACTTGCCTCTCATAAATATTCATTCCTTATTAATTTTTCTATGTGTAGCAAGAGGAAATAAAAAATTCTGTTTTATGTATTCAGTGATACCTTTACAAAGGCTGATTTAACTGTTGTTTTTCTTCCTCTGTTTGCTTAGCTGTGCAAAATAGGCTTTCAAAGACAGCAGAGACTCAGCCTGAGTTATTATGACCTGTACCTGGTCTTCATTTATTTGTATACATAAAACATGTCAGCTCAGATTAAACTAGAACTCATTATCCTTATGGCTGGCCTCTTAACTCAAAAGGTGTGTTAATTCTCTGTCATGCTGAGCAGCAGTCCATGCACTGTATTAGTGCTGCCTTTTCTGGCTTGCCCATTTCAAAAGCCTTTCCGTTTATTTTGTTCTTGAGTAATTTGGTGCTATTTTATTTTGTTCTGGTGACAAAGATATGCACATTGCCAAGGAAACACCTTACACAACTGTGTTCCTTGTCTCCCTGTATTCACTGATCCATCACTAAGGGGAGTGATTCAACATTAAAGCAAAAAGTTTAACAGAAGAAATGATGCCTGAAGAGCCTTGCAACAGCAGAGAGATCATTCCTAATGAAGATATCTTGGTTGCATCCAAGCTGATGCAGTTTCCCTTATCAGAAGAAAAAAAAAGTTTTGCAGAGGATTAAAAAGAAGATACAAGCAAACTACAATGCCTTATAGGCACAATTCTTCTCTTACATTTAATGAATAAATGAGGAATTATTATACTGAACTTGATAGAAGTACTTTGCTTGTAGAGATGAGTGGAGAATCAGGGCTGCATTTGCTTGATGTGAAACAGGTTCTCTCATTATAGCAATCTGGGGATTATAGGTTTGCGTATCACATACACAGGATTTGGCAGTCAGCCTTTTTTCTGGGAAGGCATTGTCTTTAAAACGAGTCTTTGAGTTCCTATCCACTATCACTATCTTTTAGCACTAGTAATGCATATATAATTTTGATCAGTGAAGGCTATTGCTAATTAGTGTACCCAGACCTCTACTTCTGTTACCTCCTTTTATTTCTAAGTTTAGGCTTGCATTAATTTGTCTCTTTCAAAATACTTTTGCAGAAAGTGACACGGAGATATTTTCATATAGTAAAGCAAGCAGACTGTGCAAACAAAGCACTTTAACTGTGTCAGGTGTTGAGGCAATAAAGTTGCCATGATTGACTGAGGAGCAATTTCCAAGTGTGGCTGATATGCAGCCGTTCATCTGGCCACCAATTAAGGGGGAGCCTTAAAGCATGTACTGAAGTCACGTCCATTTCATTAATTATAAACACACACTGGTGGTTAAGCATATTTGTAAATGCCTTTCTCAGTTGGGCCCTATTCTCCCAGCGTGAGACAGAGCTCTGCATGGGATGAATGTTGACCAGGATGCTCAAATGTGGAGACCACTAAGTTGACACTGCTAAGTTCAGACATAGAGTCCCCTGCATTCAAGCCTGTGAGCTTTATTCTATCTTTCATAAACCAAAACTGACATATTGCAACTGGCACATATACAGTAAATACACTTCAACAACCTCATCCAGTATAAAGCTGCTCTAACGTGATCACCTTGCTGCTGAACAAAGGCCCTGCATGAAATCTCTCTGATTCTAGTTGAAATGACTCTTCTGAATGATGATCTGCAGGATATTAAGAAGCAGGCTGTCTGCATCCGGACTCACTTGGGAAACAATAAATCAGAATTAGACTGACAGAGGAGCCATCTTTTCAGTAGAAGTTAACACTTAGATCCTGACCAGAGATTTGCATTTGGAAGAAGCATTCTCAAGACATATACAGGTGTCTAGGGCAATGTTTCTTACCCCACAGTTCGCAAATGATTGCTGTTTTGTAAAATAATGAATGGTAGTTTAGTAAACTGTTGTGGTTTTCTCGAAGTCACAGACATTCTTATGGGCAAGCTGGCAAACAACTGAGTAGGAGAAAAAAAACTGTAAGAGAGCATTGAAAGTTCTGCCTCATTTTAGTTAATTTCGAATGAAAAGCTTTGTGGTGAAACTGTTCAAAATGCGTCCACATCTTTTTCAAAAGCTGTAGGAGGTCTTCCAGTTGAAAAGATTGAGAGTCATTGCTCTCAGGCATCATAAAGATTCATGTATGTTTCCTGACATAGCTCTTGATTTCAGGAAAGAAATACATGAGATGACTGGTTTTAGCTGCTCAGTATTCCCAGCCAGGGTTGTATTGAATTTTAAGTGCACAACTTGAAAGGATAAGGCCTGCAGGCTATACTGAGCCATCAATCCCATCTCTGTGATGCAGCCTGTCCCCTGCCCTTTGCACAAATGTGATTTTGCTGGTGGTACACAGAGTACAAATTGAGTTAGCTTCTTTGTGTGGTGCTGAGGGGGGGTAATGAGAGTCCTGACAAGAGCAGATGCTGTCACTCTCATCAGATGCTGAGAATTAGAACAAGTGGCTTTGAGGCCTTGACACCTGCAGAGAGCAAAACAAAATTATTTTAGAAACTGAGGTATACTTTACAGAATAAGTCATTATTTAAACAACTAAGCATATGTTTGATGTCATACAATCTCTCACTGAAGCAACATACTCCTTATCCTGGTTAGGAGAGTGCTTTAACTGCAGGGCCGCACTAGTAACAATAAAATATAACTTTCTGTTGTGAAATCTCCATCACTATTTTAATTGCTGGACTAGCCAAGATAATTTCACTCTAATCTTGTCAGAAAGTTCATACCATATTACCATAAAAGATGTGTATAAAAGCAGAGCTAAGTCTATAGTGCACTCTTTATTTGGGCGTTTTCCAATCCACTGGGTTAACTCCTATTCTTTATGCATATAGAAGAATTAGAATTTCATCATGGTATCCTCCATTTCTTGTGACCCAATTTGTAGACCTGTAGTGCAGCCAAAGATGAAAAGCAAGTTTCTCCTGACTGTGGCAATATCTTAGGTAGATGATAATGCGATAAGTATATTTTCACTCCATACATGCATGCCCTCTTAGTTAAAAAGGGGCTCAAACTTATTCCTTTTTAAAAAAGTATTCTGCAATCTTTTTAAAGCAACCTTCTTCAAAGGCTGATTAATCTTCCAGAGAAGTCACAAACACACCTCAAGGCACTGTAATTATTCTGCTCTTCTTAGTGACTCAGGAATACGTGAAGGCCCAGTATAGATCAAGATTAGATTATTTGGATGTGTTAGCAGTAAAATTTTATTAACTATATATTCAATGCGCTTCTCATTTTCAGAACTGTATTTGTTTCAAACTTAGATTCTTAGTAGCTTGATATGGAAAAATACTTTCTTATCTTAATAAAAACTTTTCCAATAGCCAATACTTTTTATTGGTGCAATGAAACATGATTATAGTTATTAATATTGCTGTAATTGTGAAGCTGGGGAAACATGTGCACTGTCAGGGATAAAATGTTTTCAGGGTTATATAGGACTACATATAGGTCTGCCCTATACAAGAACACAATATGACTTCCTCTATGAGTGTACACAAATTTATACTAATTTAATATTATCTGAGTACTTTCCATTAAACAGAAATATTCAGCTCCCTATAGTAATTTAAAATATCTCTGAGGTATATGGTATAATATGGATGCAGAAATGTTCTAAAGTGTACTTAAAACAGAGATTTTACCTCTCTAGCAATGGATTATTGAATTAGTTCAATATTATTGGGATATATTATTCTAAATTTCTGGCTTCTTGAATATATATCCACCTGCCTTTTTATGGGATGCTTCCTAGTGTGGGATTTCCTAGAAATTTAGAAAAATCTAGTTTAATAAGTAGTAAAACAACCATCTCTCACTTTGGATGAATTCTCTAAAATCCTCGAGCTTGCAAATGAAAATCGCATCACATTTACCCAACTCTGTCTCATAATCAGATTATTTTTTCCAAGATGCCAAGCTTTTCAAGTGTCTCTTGCTGCTTTATTTCATAGAATTGAAAAAGGAAAAAAACCCCACAACTTGGTGGGAAATGTGAAAAGCAAAAATAAATAAATAAACTTTATGAGAATTTATTGGGAGGACTAGTTAGGGAACCCTCAGAGGGAAAACCAGCTCATAGTTCTGAGATGTGTACAGGACCTGC
Organism: Brachypteracias leptosomus; assembly: GCA_013401335.1. Classification (NCBI taxonomy): domain Eukaryota; kingdom Metazoa; phylum Chordata; class Aves; order Coraciiformes; family Brachypteraciidae; genus Brachypteracias; species Brachypteracias leptosomus. The sequence goes on along the minus strand of VYZX01002482.1, from coordinate 139,638 downwards.
TTTAAGACATGGCTGTGGACGTTTTGTAACATTCTCCAATATCCAATACCTGGTAGAAGTGAAAATGTCAATTAAATCTCTAGCTTGAAAGCAGATGACAACTTTTGAATGAGGATGAGTGTTCAAGAGGACAAATAAGAGGGTACAATATTGGTAGCTATCAAGAAGTCTGTTTAACTAGAGCAGAAATACTTAGTCCAATTGTGTATCACCTTTTAAAAAAGAAGGAAAAAAGACTCTCCTGAAAAGGCTGGCATTGTTTAACCTTTGAGTAATGACATATCAGTGAACAACAGGCAAGACATCATGTGAGCCTCTGAGCTAGAAGAGTAGAAAAGAGCATACACTTGGCAAGTGAAACGTGGTATTAGGCTAAAACAGATTATAAGATTTTGGCAAACAATTTGCTACAGGCATAATAACATGAAATTGTTTGTCATAGAAGTAGAGAGCTTGTTGTGCTAGAGACTAAAAGCTGAAAACAGTTAAGGCCACATCAGGTAACGTAAATGTGAGCAAAGTCCTTTGCTGCAGAAGTGCTTACTCACGTCACG
>VYZX01002482.1:52734-131572 GCA_013401335.1 Brachypteracias leptosomus | reverse complement strand
AGCTGGGCCTCTTTAGCTTGGAAAAAAGGAGACTGAGGGGTGACCTCGTTAATGTTTATAAATACATTAAGGGAGAGTGTCAGGAGGATGGAGCCAGGCTCTTTTCAGTGGTGTCTAATGATAAGACAAGGGGCAATGGGTGCAAGCTGGAACATAGGAGGTTCCACCTAAATATGAGAACAAACTTCTTCACAGTGAGGGTGACAGAGCACTGGAACAGGCTGCCCAGGGAGGTTGTGGAGTCTCTTTCTGTGGAGACATTTAAAGCCCACCTGGACGTGTTCCTGTGCAACTTGGTCTAGGTGATCCTGCTCCGGTGGGGGGATTGGACTAGATGATCTTTCGAGGTCCCTTCCAATCCCTAACATTCCGTGATTCCGTGAACTGTAACACTGCTTGCAAAGATGAAATGTAGTAATAAAGGATGAAGGAACCTGATGAGAAAAAGTAACTGTGAAGGACACATAGTCTTCTTAGGATCGATAGGAAGTATTAACCATGATATTGTAACAATATGGAAAGAGTTCAATAAACAGTGAACACCATTTCAGAATCAGATTAAGGTGAGTTCCATTGATGAACAGGCTTCTAAATCACCCAGGCTTCTCAGAACTTTCCCCAGTAAACACTCCCGTTTCTTTTCCCTGCAAGTTGATTAAGAAAATCTTAATCTTAGATCTGTAATGTAATTAACTACTGAGTGCAGTATGTAGCACTGTTGTCATTTGGGATTTGGAGGCAATTTGATTTTAAACCTTTTGTAAAATATTCTCAGACTTCTCGATGTACAGAAAAGAGCAGGCAATTTCCTGTTAAAAGCAATTTAATATAGCCACTCCAAGAGGGGCCTGTTTTCCATACTCAAATAGTAGGATCCTTTAGAGATTGTGCCTTGAAACTACTCGTCAGTTTTGCCTGACTTGTTTAATTGGTACTCTGGAATATTATAAAATAGGAAGAAGTGTCTCAGAGAGAGTGAAAGTAATAATCTTGCAAAATCTTGGTATTTTTGCTTTTCTATTACTCTTTTCATGGTTTAAGTGTTAACTTCTGGTTGAGAAGGTTGTTTTAGTGTTTGGAAGGAAGCTGCTTACAGGGAATGCTTATCTGTAGATGGAAGTGAAATTTTCCTCTTGGTTCGTAATATGAAGTCAGGGTTTTAGTGATAATGTATCTGTCATTTAAAATGGACAGAATAGAGTGAGGCTGTTAAAAACTGCAGAAATGCAATCCAAGTAAGTAACTTTCCACTTATTTTCACTACTTTATTCACCAGGACTTTTGTTGTGTATTTTGTATTATGAGTACTTAATTTGTGAATCGGCACCACTAGGCATAGGTCTTAGTAGGTCTATTAGCATAATGTCAAGCCTTAAAAAAATTCTGGTTTATCAATAACATTTTTGAAATATATATTCAAGATCCTTCAGTCAACCAGGGATATGTGCAAAGGAAGGGAAGATCACCACTTCTGTCCATTACCAGGCCACACAAGCACTTACAGCAAAGATGTTTAAATACATCGGGTGAAATCTAGACGTGGTGTATAGAGGTGCAACTCAACTGGTTCATATACATTGATGTCTAGGCTTTGGATTTATTTTAGTAATCCTTTTAGGTAGTTTTTCATGGTTGCCAGATTAAGACCTGTGAAGTCCTCAGATGGAACAGACACTGTCTTTTAAAAAAGCAGTAACATCACCAAGGAAGTACCAGATGACAGCATTTGTGTATCTTCTAAGCTAGATGTTCCTGCAGAACAGTTGTATGTTCCATTGTTTAGCACAGCATATGACAGGAGAAGAAATGAAGCTCTCACAAGACAACTAATGATACTGCTTGTAACTTGGGTTAGTGGCATACAGAATCAGCTACTGAAACACAAATATATGAAAGTAATCAAACGTATCATATAAACTAGAGTAGAACAGCTTAGGGTTTGTTAAAAATATTTACCCTAATTAAACCTGCTTTCAGTTAATAGTTTCTTCCTTCTGTCCACAGGACATTTCCAGCATGCAGACAGGTTATTAAATGTTTTTATTGAGAGCATTCTGAATATCTTTTACTATTTTTCATGTGTATAATCTTACTTATTTTCACTTATGTACTTTCCATACCTGAAGGCAAATACTTACCAGTTAACCTGAGTACTTTCTTGACCATTAGTGAGAGGAAGACTTTTTGTTTGAATAAGTTTTATGAGCACAGTTTAGATGTGGATGAGGGCAGAAGTACATACTGGCCTGTGCATTTATACACACACATGAAAATATCAGAAATTAGATTTTTACTTAGAAATTTACAATTTTACATTAAAACATTAAAAAACAGGGGAAAATGGATGCACAGAAAATCATAAAAGGTTTGGACTTTTGTCATTTAGAGTGTCCCCATGTTGACGTAATTATTGCTTATTTGTAATATATTTGTAAGCCTAATGTAATGATGTAGCAGTTTTTCCCTTTTTGATTTCTTCTTCTTCTGCCTCTATAAACCCCAACATTTGTGGAGGTGGATCAGTCTTACACATAAAGTGAAACATAAACCAGGAAATCTTGTTATTACCCACTGGCAAAACATAACTTATTCTTTCTAAAAGAGACCCACTAGCTGGCAATAGTAAGGTAGGCTTCTCAGTTTTACATTGTGCTGTAGTTTGTCAGTAATTGTATATTGGACCCAGCTAAGGGCAGGGTGGTACAAGAGGGAAGCCTGAGTCAAGACCGGGTGGCTCATCCCTCCCAGTGGCTGCCACCACTGCAGCATGGAGAGACCATGGCCAGCATCCACAAAGTCCCACCACAGCTCTGCACCGTGTCTAGGAAGCCACAGCTCTTCCCACACAGCTTTGTACTGTAGTAATTTAAAGGCAACTTCTGTTGACTGCAAACATTAGCATTGCTTCAGCTAGTCTCACATTCTGGTGCGAGTGTCTATCACCATAAAAAGATCCACTGTGTCTGTTTCTTGTCTGTTTTTAAATATGCAGCCGTGCAGTCATGCTGCCCGTTCCTGCTGAGCCTTACACTTATCTACTTGTAAATACAGCACTGAAAATGGCACAGGCTGTGCCCAGGAAATGCGCCAGTTTAAACACATTAAATTTGCCTTCACTTCTTGTGGAAATTTAATGCCTTAAATTTTAATTCTGAAATATCTCAAATTGATTTATTTCTTGTTTTTATACAGGGTGAAAAAAAGAGCAGATTTAACAGGTGCCTTTAAATTAGAACCTCTTTACCTGCAGCACCATCATCAGGAGTCTGGTAATTTTATAATTAAATGATATTATTATTATTTTGTTTGCACACTGATATTTTATGGAAGAAAACAGTTAAAATGAAAACTGAAATTCTTAAAAATACCTAAGCTGTTTAGGAGCCTATTTCCACTTTCGGAGTGCCCTAGGGAGTTAAGCTTATTAAAGTGCAAACACATGTCTAGTGAGACTTTAGTTAGTATAAAAAGAAATTGAGGAAAAGCCATTTTATAAAGCATTATATTAATACTTCTGTATTGGGATTTCCCCAGCTCCAGACTTACCACTGACTCTTTGTAGGAGCGTTGAGAAAATTCTTAACATATCTTTTGGCAGCCAGGTAAAGATAGTATTGGGTGCTGTGTATTGAGTGGTTTAACCGGCCTGCCCCAACATACTTTCTCCAGAATGGTATCAAGATCTGATTTGGGTTTAGAGTTTCTAAAACCTGTGACCTTTTTTCTTAGCTATTCACACAAGCTCTGATTCAGATTTTCAAAGACCCATGTCAGGAGCAAACACTCCCTGAAACCACAAAGAAGGGATGAGCGATGTTTGGTACCTGTGCTCTGTTTTGAGTGGTAGCTGTCTGGGACATTGTCACTCCGCTCTCCTGTTCTGACATTGACTGTAGGGAAGCAGTAAGTGCAGACTGTCTGTCCTGTACAAAACACTCATGAAAGCTCTTCACAAAATGCTCACAAAGCACTTACAAATCTTAGGCCCTGCACAAAGCTCCTTAATGGATTAGTGCAGCTCCTTGCACATACCTAGCAACTGCAGAGTGGCATTTGCCATCCTGAAGCCTGTTTATACATTCAGTTATTAACTGATTAATTGTGAAGAAGGTCACAGCAGTGCAGCGTCAATATGTTGCGCAAGTTCCCTTGTAACTTTTCTCAAGAGGGTAAATCACATGTGGATGTTCCTAACGCTTACTCTATCTGATATTTTTCCTGGAATTGCTTGTGCTGATCTGTGTTCTGTATCCTGAGTACTTTTATCTTCTCTCTGTTATGGCTATGAACACATTGACATTCAAATTAATACCATCCAGAAATGCACTATTCACTAAAAAGCCCTAGGAAAAATGGATTCCTCTGCCTTAATCCTGAACTGGCATAAATTGTACATTTTATTCTTCTTCTACATTTCCAAGCAATGCAAATATAAAACAGTGCAATAAAGAGGAAAATGCAGTAACTCTGGAGCTGAGGTTCACCTTCAAAGGCTAGAATTGTTAAGAAAAAAATATATACTGTGTTTTTGCCTTTTAAAATGAAAATTACAAGTTATAGCAAATACACTTAAGTCACTATATTTTACTTAACATATATGAAAAATATTTCTCTTCAGGAGAAAAAATCCAAGCTTAACTAAATTGAAGATAGGTTATTGTGACAACTGACAGTGCTGATACAAGAACCTTAGGTCTTGCCTGGGTTAAATAACACCAGAAGTAAAATTTTCTTGAAACTAGTTGCTTTCAGTAAGGCCACCTAGTTGATCTGAAAACTTTATCTCCCCCATTGGATAATAAGCCTTAATCTTGCCTTCAGAAGCTGTGATAGCATGTTATGCAATCCAGACATAATGATTTTGAAGAGATTAGCTGATTACTGGCAGTCTAGTGATGCTGATTCTTTCTATGCTCTATTCCCATTTGATATCAATTTTCCAAAGAGCTGACAACACTTTTCAAATGCAAATGCCTCTAATTAAACTGCTAAATCCAATCCACACTTAAGCCCTCAATAAACATAGCCAAATTTGCAAAGGTGCTAGGCTGTTACAGTCTCTATTTATCCCCGTGTGATTTGTGGGATGTCAACCCCCTGGAAATATGACTTGTCTAATGGAGGGTCTTATTTTCTGAGTATATCTCAGGTCTGAGAGTTCCCATCATGGTTTACAAGGCAAATGAAGTAGCATTTCTGAATTCACTCATCTCTCACTCAAGAATTTAAATGAGCAGAAAAATATCTCTATCTGTGAGCAATTACTCTTAATAACCATATGGCAATTATGTATGCACCCAAGAGGAAAGTCTTTATTTTGTCATTAATTATAATTTTTTGTGATTTGTATCATCACACCAGGAAGATTATACTAGCTTGCCTGGCAACTCAGGATATAGGTCAAGTCCTAATAGCAGTGTTAGAAGAATGCAGCTTTATACTCTATTGTGAATGCCACATATGCTCCCACAATGCAATTCCTCCTGGTTAAATACAGATGTAAGACTCAGACTTGTAATCAAGGACTAATCATTGATTGCATTCTGCTTCACAGCTTGTGAAAGGCGTTGTGGATCATTAGACATAGCCCCTTACAGGAGTGTAGGATTATTTATCTGTCACCAGTTGCTTTACTCCTTTGCTACCAGTCTTGCAGCTATCAAACAAAAATGTCTGCTACAATGCAGAAGAATGCAAATGTTATGAAATTACCTCATTACTGAGCTGAGACAACCATGTTCATTTTCAGAAGCCCAGGAATAGGTTAATAATTGTTGTTTGTTGTGTGGGTTGGGGTTTGTTGTTTTTTTTTTCATTTGGAAAATAACCTACTAACCTTAACCAAATGGCTATATGTTGCAGGGGGGAAGGACCATGTATTTTCCCGTTTTGGCTGCGTAGATGAGAGGACATTGGCAAGAGAGCTTGTAACATGAGAAATACAGTCTTTTTTTTAATGCCTAGAAAATATAAAGGCTGAAGAATTATGTAAACAACATAGACTGGTCAAATTCAGAAGCTACAGTTCTATAGAGTGCTATGCAGTTCACAATTCCAGGAACACTTAGACTCACTTTCCAATGGAATTTAATTACATACTTTCCTGTGAAGCTTATACTTCACTGCAGAGCAATAAAGCAGAATAAGAAAGCTAAGCAGATGCTTCCACATTTTCCTAAAAAAGCACTTTAAGTTTTACGTCAGCTTAATTTCTGTCACTGGCTCACAGCAAGTAATCCAGTTTTATGTTACAGTTTCCTTTACTGTGAATTTGATTTAATTACCTGATTCAAGGAAAAGGTAGATGCATCTTGATTCTGTGTGCTTATATGAAAAATAACTAATTATGCCCTCTACTTTGCCTCTGTGGACTGCTTTGTGGCTTGGTCAATCTGTTTGTAAAGGGCTTTCATACATCAAATGAAAAGCCATTAAAAATGCAGAATACTATTCTCCAAGCAGGAAGATGTCAATTCTGAGTCATATTTTCCAGTCACTTACTAGACATGCTGATGAATTAGAAACAAATACATGAATGAGTATAAAAGATATTTAGAAGTGGATTATTTTAAAGTGTGGCCAGTTCACTAGGGTAAAGGTGGTGACATTTCACAGCAGTGAATGAATAAGTGATGAAATGAGCTTGGGGATTCTGCAAACTGTTTAAAACAAAGTAGTACTAGCTGTTTTATCTACCACTTCTTTTCCTTACAGGGAGAAAATAAGCCTAGCATTTAGTCCATCATCTCCACAGTATCTGCATTATAACAGAAAGGAAAATGGTGTTTCTTCTCCTGTAAACTGTTTAATTTGTTAATTCTGACTAGCTAAGGAATGAAGCTTATTACAAGCACCTTCGTTTTGCATGCTGCCAAGTGTCCTACTAGATATTTAGTGGTCCTGGTGACATTGAAGTGTGTAGAAAACATACAGGATATCTAAGATACAGCTTTTTGAATAATATTACATGATTGAAGGCTTTGGCTGTTGTGATGAAGCAATGTGAATATTTTTTCTTTAACTTCCAGGCCTTGTAACAGATTATCGGGTAAGTACAGCATCAATGTAATAATTATAGTATTGCTTGTATATAATGATATTTTCAGGACTTTTTTTTCCCCTTACTATCATGTACCTCAAAACTTTAATGTCTCTTTCCAGGAAGGATGCAGCTTGCTAAATTGTTAACATTCCTCAAGCTGCAACTTTAAACTCTATTTTTGAAAAAAATTGTTTAAAGGCCAAAATTGTCTTGTATGTGCAATACCTCAAGATTAGGCAGTAGAAAGAAATGCCCTAAAGATATTTTTTTTCCCCTAATATAGTGAATAATACATTAAAAAAAAAAGCATAAGTGTTTTAATCTTTAACCAACAGAAACGTTGTTTTGAAATGGAAAATGGGCCTGTCGTTGTAGATGCTAGTCCCACAAACTGTAAAGAACCTAATGCACATGAGCTTCTAAGATATTTATTTTTCTAAAGCTTTTGAGGAGAATTCAGGATGCACAAAGAAAATTTGATTTGCCTTGTGACCCTTCCATTCTGACAGCAACCTCCTTTTCCAATTTTAATTTGAAAACTTTGAGTATTAAACAGTCACATCAGGGCATTACCTAAGAATAGAGATTTCTACTCTTACTTGAACCACTTCTCACAACTGCGTATAGGATGTGGCAATGTGGCATGCTTCAGAATCATTGTAGCATGTACAGTTTCTACAGTATCACTGCAGTGGTGACTTCTAACGTGGGTGCCCTCCCTTCTCCTTGGCTTGCAGCACTGGCAGATCCCCCTGGGCAGGAGGTTCCGCTCCCTGAAGCTGTGGTTCGTGCTGAGGCTGTATGGGGTCTCGGGGCTGCAGGAGCACATCCGCAAGGTGAGTGCAATTTGCTTTCTTGTCTAACCTGTGGTGGAACAGCAAGGGAAAATGAGCTGGCTGCCTATCTACTTTCCATGAGTTCTGTGCACATCAGAAAGCACAGGCAACAGATTTTAGACAGCTCAGTTCAATAAGGGTGCTGCTCATTTGCCCCATGTAGTGTCACAATTTCATATCATGGCAGGATCAAAACCGTCATCCATATTGTATTTATCTTTAGAGAAGGCAAATCTGGGAATTTGGAGTTTCTACAATGTGGACCATAGTTCCCTCTCAAATTAAACCAGAGCACATCCATGGTTTTATTCTTGGTTTCCTGTTTAAAATATGACTAAAAATAAGAATGCGTACAATTTAGTTTGTTAACATTGTTATAGGTAACTACTAAGTTTATTCTTGGTGTAAAAGAAGGAATTATTTTATCACTAAAAACCACATCTGGCGCCAACCTAAGTTATATATATACTTCCTCTGTAGCAATAAAGTCAAATTCATCTTTATGAAGTTTAGGGAAACTTGTAGCAATGGGAGATCCATGACATAGCTCTAAATATTTATAAAAATAGCCATTAGCTAAGGGTCAGGTCTAGTATACCAAACTCCCTGCAGACAAACATTCCTTTTCTATTGTGGTACTGAACAGATTAATTCCTAAGAAAGGCTTTTTCCACTGTTGTAAAATCACTGCCTGAGGAAGTCTCTTTCTATTTGGAAAGGTTCTGAGATGAAGGGTACCCTCTTTGCTTCTCATTTTTATCACGCTATAATTTTCAACTGACTACAAATATCAAAATCAGATTTTTATCCTTAATGAGGCTTTCAGAAATAAATTTTGACAACAATGGCAATACTGATGTTCTGTCATCCTTGTGGCAATCTGATACATATCTATCTGATGAAAAATTGATACAAGATTTGTTATTGCTTTACTAGGCTACTACTGCAGTTTCTAGAGGGATTCTCTCTCAGGTTAGATTTGTGGAGACTGCAATTACTTCAATATGGTGCCAAGTTTTTAAGTAGAGCTAAATTGCTTGCTGGGAAAAGTAGAGGGTTGGAAGCCTCGTATCCATTACATGGCCTTTTATCAGGCTAGTTTCCACAGGTCAGGGTTTACATTCAACAAGTTCCCTCTTTCCTTGTCACCCAGACTCTTCCTTGACTGTCCAGCCAAAAAGTGCTTATTGTCCTATAATCATAGCATGAAGACCAGGGTTTTTTTATATCTCCTTTGACAATACAGTTCAGGAAGGCTGAGCAAATCAATCTTTTTGTAAAGATACTGACTCCAAAGTAAAACTGTAATATTTTCCCTTATTTGTAAAGGTAATTTGGACAGTTAGATTTCCAAGGGCTTGTTGAATTGAGTGTGTATGTTTAGTATTTCATTAAGGGCTAAATTGTTCCATGATATACAGTAAAAATTAGGTTATGACCTTATATTTGCAACTTTGAAAGGGCAAGAGGGGTAATTGCGTGCAGAATTTGGCTCTGTCAAACTGGAACCATTATGTTAGTTTGTCCTTGACACTCACCCACCCTCTCAGATGAATGCTGATTAAATTCAGTGGGTTCCAAAAGCAGCTTTAAAAAAAAAGTAATTTCTATCTCCAGCAGTTTTCTGTTGAATTTAAATTTCAGTAAATAATTGCATTTCATTTGCTTCCTGCTCTAGAGGAATTTAAGATCTCTCTTAAGAGTTTACAGACATGTTGGTAAAGTTTTATCAGTAGCTGCAAAAGAACAATTATAAATGTGTTTCATATTTTACACATTTTCCTCTCTTCTCAGGCATTATCATGGGTTTCAGATATATTATGATGACTTTCTTTTAGTAGTGTAGTAATGAAGTAGGTAAAACAGCCTGGTACTGGTTCAGATTTTGTTTTAAGAAAAAGATGTTTGTTATGTTTTGCTACCCCTTAAGGGCTGCATCAAAATGACTAGATAACCAGTGCAACCTGGCATTTGCTGGTACTGAGGAAGGCATTTAGGAACTAAAATATTCCTGAGAGATGAGAATGTGTGACTTGGATTTAGAAACAGTAACTTTTTTGGTTTTCCAAACCTTCCAGTTATGCACTCTTTTTCCTACACAACATATAATATTAACCTGTTGCAAAGTATAGTTTTTAAAGCAGTGGTAAAGGGTAGGACAGTAATCTCTGAAGGATGTGGGGAGAGAAAAATACGAATTTTGGAGGTAAGTCCCAAAGCCACAGAGGAGATGTGCAAACAGGGCAAAACCAACAACAATAACAATCTTCTGGACTGATTCCAAACAGTCAGAATAAATGTGAAACCCAAATGGCCTGTTTGTAAATGACCCATTTGCAAACTGCTGGACCATCTACTACTCCTTTATTAGTTTAAGTCCTCTCAGAGCTCAGAAATAATTTGAGAAATTTAGCAATTGATGTTTTTGTATGTGATCCCCATGAACATTCTGACTTAGAGGAATCCTCTGTAGGGCCAGAAGAAATCAGTGTACTGGGGCCTTCTTTCTTCACAGAGGATAATGAATTCAATTAAAAATTAACTGCAGAGACCAAGAAACTGGAACTGCACAGAACAGCAATGCCAGAAATAGTATTTCAGTTGCAGCATAGTAGCACAGTCCAAGTGGCTCTTGAGAAAACTCTTTTGACAGCATTTTCCTTCAGAGGGATGCAAGCTCAGGCAGGCAGAGAGGTGAAATCAATAGGAGGAGGAGTATGAAGTGATGGAGGCTAGGCAGGTATGCTTATTTGCATGTACATAGGAATGTACGCTGATGCTTCAGAGAAGCTCCCTTCCACCAAAAACTATTTTAGTTCTTGAAGGCTTTGCCCAAATACAAAAATTCAATTTAAACACCTCAATGCAGAAGCATTTTTATATATATATTTATATATATTTTTATATTTATATTTATGCATACACAGATTTTTTAAAAATAGGGACCACATCTCAATCCCTCACAAGTTTACTGCTCCTGTTGTACAGTGATTACAAACACATTTCCCTTAATCCTGAATAACCAAATGGATTCGATCCCTTTCTTTTTCCCCTTCTTACTGCAGAAGAGCAATGTTTTTTTACGTGAGGGAGGTAGTGATACACAAAAGTTCCCTACAAGCTTCTGTTCTTCAATCTGCCAAATTTCACTGTGAAGAGAAGGGCTGATATTCTGTTCCTATATACCAAAACTTTTCAGGTCACTAACACAGTCCATGTAACACTTGTGATAAAGAGATTGTCCAAATGATTGTGCTAGAAACAGTAGGTGAGTTGGTTTGTGTACGTCCAGTTTTTTGTTAAATTATGTAACAGTGATAATAAACTAATTTTCAAAGATTAAATAATATTTGAACATCAGTTTTAAGTTAGTGGTGCTAGGGACACAGCATGACACAAATGTCAAAATCAAAAGCATTTTGAGGGTTAAAATATCCATAGATCAGGCTTGGTATCAGCAGAAAACTGAAAACAGCCTGTCAGTTTTTACCTCTCCTTATAACTTATCCTTAGTTTCAGTGCCCACAGTGCTCCAATCAAGACTTTATTTTCACAGTTTACTTGAAAAGTTGAAGCACCAAAGCCACCCGAGCCCTCCTGTGAGTTATTGCCACGCTCATGTCCAGAGTGTGGGTGCAGCTCTCGGACTCATGAAGGCAGGTGTGATACCTTAAAAGCCCTTTGGTTTTAGAGTTTGAACTTCCAGGCTTAATAATGTTTAACTTCATTGGGTTTAATTATGTTAAGAGTGCAGTATTCTTTGTAAAAGCAATTCAGGATAATAGCTTATAGTTCAAAGGTACAGGGCCTTGGGGAAGTGTGTTAAACAAAGCTATTACAGGTGAAACTTCAGTTAAATCTCCGCTTTCTCTCCTTTCCAATATAATTTTATTTTCATATATATTTCCGTAAAATCCAAAACACTTGGTGCCCCCCAGTGGCTTCACAAATTATTGCTACTTGTTAAGACTCGCTATGGATAAAAGTATTTGCATCCAGACATGAATACAAAATTCTTCTGGAATTTTGATTTGTGTTTTACTGAATATTTTCTATTTTTCCTTGCTTTTATTTCTTTAAAATTCCTGAAAAATCCTTTGGTGCAAAAAGTGGACATAAAAACCTACTATTAAATGTACAGCATGGATCCAGAGTTGTCTTGTACAAACTGCTCACAGTAAAACAAACCTTTTTTTTTATTCAGTTCTTACCCAGATGAAATTCAGCTGGTGATTATATTCAGCTGAACATTTGTGAAATTCTCATCTCATTGAACATGACTTTTATGGCTTTGACTTCCAAGTCATAGTATATGCAGTGTGAAATTTTGCAGAGCTGTGTAAAATACATCAGTTTGGTTAAGGCTATAGAACATCAGGATAGAAGAAAACAGTAAAAGATCTTTACAACACACATACATATTTTACATACGTTTTCCATGCACTTATGCATACAAGTATCTGTATGTATACATATACTTCTGGTCAATTTTCATAGCTGTAAACTCATGCTGTTTCTATTAGCAGAACTTTCAAATGCCTTGGAAAGTATTGGGCTCTTTATTGGTCTCATTCCTGACTAAAAGAGCTTTCAGTCTAATTTTAGAGGGAGGGGAAAAATGGATGTAACAAACAGCAGAGAGGAAGCGGTAACAGGCAGATTGGCTGTCTGCACGGGGACCAGTGTGCCCAATCTGAAGGTTTTGAAGCAATGGTTTGATTCAATATAAACAATGTTTTTCTATTTTAAGAAATCAGCAAACATCAGAAAACTATGATTAAGATTGCAAAGTGTGTTGGTTTTGTTGTTGGCTTTTGTTTTTCTTTCTTTCTTTTTTTTTTTTCCTGTAATTTCATTTGCCTTGTTCTTGCCCTTTTGGAAAAAGTTCCTGTGAGATGAAGCATTCCACATCTAACCCTGGCCCAAAGTGAAATGTTTCATTTTTGTTTGATATCTGTCCTTGAACTTGCAAAAAGGCAAAGTGCAAAAGCAGGAAAATACATGGACTTAGTTGTTTATTTTTGTAAAACTGTTTGCAATCATAAATATATAAAAGCTGAAGAACTTTTAAACATCATTTTATGATGCTGTCTTCATGCTGGCTATTGCATGAAGACAAACTGTAATTCTAATAGCTCACTGCTGTTGCCATCTTATCTTTTTTTTTTTTTTTTCCTTAGAGTAGTGAGCATTAAACTGATGCAATCCAGTGAGAGTGGGGCTGGATAAGGTGCCCCTGATGAGGATATGGGTTCTTTTTTCCCAAGTGCTTTTGAATTCATTTTCTGTTCGGAAGAAAACAAAATGTGGTATGAGTTTGCAAGCCTCACTGACTGATGTTAAGAATTCCAGGCTGGTTGTTAGCATGTCTGTTGGTGTTTTTCCTATTTGCTTGATTTTGGAAGAGGACTGGTTTCCTTGCTTCAAAGTACTTGCTCTGGCTGGCGTGCAATATAATTCTTTTCCCCCCAGTAACTTCTAAACAGGTTGGCAGAGATTTGCTATCCCTTTTCTTGATTATACTGCCATCACCTTTCTGAACCTAGGCAGCCACGTCAGAAGAGTGAGCAAGTTCTCCCCTTCTTCACAGCTATTCTCATATTAAGTGAACTATTCTAAAAAGTGTATCTTTCAGCTTACTTTGCACTGGAATTGTGATTGTTTTCTCTGTCTATATCAGTGCATTTCCCCCTTTCCACACTATAACTTGTGGACTCTTTAGCCATTCACAGCCAAAACTGATAGTGGTAGAAAAACTAAAGAATTATTACAATTATTTACTATTAATATGGTATCATATAAACCTGTGCCGAAATGTTTCATTAAGAAACAGACTAGTACTGCCCAAGATAGACTAGGCTACTAATATAGTAAAGGCTCAATATGGTCTCTGGAAGTCATAAACAGGATGCAAGTTGATATAAACAGATGGTGATATGTGAATATTATCACATATCAGAAGAGGAAACAGGGAAAAGAGATTAGGCATGGAAACAATTTAGCATATCTCTTCTCTTGATGTATAAAATTTATACAATGTAGATATTATCTTCTCTTCTCAGCATGTCAGGCTGTCACATCAGTTTGAACATTTCGTCCTTCAGGATGAAAGATTTGAGGTCTGTGCAGAGGTTGTCTTGGGACTAGTGTGTTTTCGGCTGAAGGTAAGGCAGCTCAGACCTCCTATTTCTTCTGTCATGTTTTATAGCAATATAATAACCTGCAACTGAATACAGTCTTCGTAGTTAATATACCAAATTGTTTTTTAAGGAAAGTAAAGGGAGTTAATGTAGATCAAAGCAGATTAAAGAAAGAAGCTTAAGACAATTTTGTTAAAAACTAATCAAATGCTGAAGACAATTCAAGCATATTGGGGTGTGGAAATACATAGTTAAGGCAAACAAAGGTCTACCTAGTCATAGAAAATGACTGTTATATTTCTTGTTCAATGAAGGTGCTTTAATATATTTCCCTAGACATTTATATATGATGTGTGAGTGTATGTGTGTGTACTATGTTTCTTGTCAATTTAATTTTGTATGTGTATATATTTAAATTATATTATATATGTTTAAAATTTATATTTTATTTAGTTATGTGTGTGTATATTTAACATACAAGTATATATATGTATATAATGACTATCATAGATGAAGATAGAGTAGTAATGTATTCTTTATAGAGTACATTTTAATCTATAAAATCCTACAGTCAGATTGGGCAAATTAGATATGATTAAGAACAGGTTGCATAGGAGGCCAGCTTCCCAGCTGCCCTTGGCCCTGGTCTACTTTTTTTTGCTGAAGATGATCTGTTTTCCATTCTTGGTCTTTTGTTCCCCAAAATCTCTGTAAGTGCCAAGTTCATTGATGTAGAGCCCTTGCCCAACAGGAACAGAAAACTGGCTCTGTACTCAGAGCACACAAGCTACAGTAGCTGGGACAGCTCACTTGCTTAATTGGACATTAAAAGGGGATCAGGATCTTATTTTAGGTAAAGAACTCATTTAATAGAGGAGCTTGCAACTAAAGCCTCTATAAAGGGCCGAATTGTGACGCTGAATCTGAGCACCAAGCAGTAATAATAACAGCACTGGTGTTTTCTAGTTCACATGATACCTAAATGAGTGTTTAGCTTATCTGAAGGCTCACAAGCACATCTTGGCTCCTTCTGGGTAGTGTGGAGTTACTACCTTTCACAAATTCTTTTCTCAGTAATTCATCCGCCCCAGATACCTGAGTTTGCTGCAATTGGCTGAAGGGGCCAAGGAATCTTTAACAACAAGGTAATGGTGGCCTAGGTTCTGGAATAGGAAAATGGCTTTGTTTGAATTCATGTTGTTTAAAATAAATTTAAAATAAGATCTTTCGCTAGGGGATCAGATAAATTAAAGAATGTGGAGTTTTTCCAGGAAGTGGAAACATGAGTATAATTTCTTTCCTAACAAGAACTTTTAAAAGATTTTGAGGAATAGGTTCTGTGGCTTTTATTGCTCAATAGCAAGATAGTGGCTGTAGTCTGCTCTCTCACGTGGAACAAGCAAACGCTAGTTTTGCAGATCCAGAGACAGGTGTTAGTGCTCTACATTTACTTGAAAGGAACAGTGCTGGTGAAATAGAGCATAGCAATGCAGGAATTGTCACTTTTGATCAGACCAGTGGTTTGGCTACATCTGTTCTGCTGTCCCTGATGATCCAGAGGAATAAATCAGATCAGCAAGGAAAGACAGTTTTACAATAGGAGGTAAATATTGGACACTTAGCTAAGAAACTTATGGACAAGTTGTAAAGGTTGATGCTGCTGGAAAGCAATGTTGAAACAGTGGTGTTTTCCTCGCTTGCCTTCCCAGTACAGAAAAAGAAAACAAAACTAAGAAGCTTTTAAACAAAGAGCATTTTATAGTTGTTTTTCCAGTTTTATTTGCTTTTTAAATCACTCTTTCAAAAATTTTCCTGTGATTTATGTAATCCATATTGAAATGCATCTTAGAAGTAGGATAATTGTAACTGTGGTTACAGTAGGACTAAGGGACAGGGAACTTGAACTGCAGTACTGCACAGCTGTAAAAGTGTGAAAGATTTTTCCTTTGTTCTTGAGAAATCCTTTATTATTTTTTTGCTTAGCTGTAACAATTTTTTGCCTTTCACACTCTTGAGCATGGACTAATAATCTATGACTTTCATATTGCAACTATTTCATCAAATGTATCATTGCCAAAGGTTTAATTTTTGGCCTCCTTGTCAGGCCTGCAGATGAATACAAGTCAAGCTAGTTATTTCTCCAAGGGGGTGAGAATATCGTCTTATTGAAGCTGACAGACGTGATCAGAGCTGGCTTCTCAAAGCTCTGGGAGAGGATTAGTCACTACTAACTACAATTTGACGTGACACCTGAGTGTCACAGCAGCCCCTTGGTGCAGCTGTGAGACTAGAACAGAAGAAAGACATATAAATCTTTCTTCTTCCTTCCCTCATCCGTGCCAAAGGCATTAACTTGACATCATATAACTGCTTGTGTTGCCTAAAAGTTAGTGCTGTGCATTTCGTATTAAAGGCAACGATCACCATTTTAATGATGGATTACCTCTGATAAGAAAGCAGTATATCATTGCCACCAGTGACTGACCCATGATGGGTAGGGACTTGCAAAACACCAAAGTTGTTCCCTTTCTTTGTTAGGAACATTCAAGTTGCATAAATATCTCTAGAAGGCTAAGGCTAAGCCATGAATTTCAGGCTTTCATCCAAATTCCCTCACAACTTGTGCTATCAGAACAAGGTTTTGACTTGGGTTCAGCTCTGACTCTAATACGATCCAAAATCCTGAGAATAATGTGTTTATCCTCAGTGCCAGAGGGAAACTGTGAGTCCCTTATGCTTTGTTTTTATATGGAAAAGAGTAATCAGGCAAGTCACAACTGCACAAATTTGAGAGAACGTGTTTTCTGACATGGATGTTTTCAAGAAGACCTATGACTCTACAGCAACAAAACTGCTGCTGCACAGATTTGTCCATTTGTGTCTCTTACTGCAGTCAGTGTTCAGGAAGGGAGACCCCAGCATCAATTCCAGTCCTGTGTTACCAGCAGTGTAACAGGAAGAGTAAAGGCCGTACAATAGCTAAGATACTTCTTCAAAGGATGAAATTACAGCACTCCAGATCAATATGGTACACCCTAAGCTATTACTGCAAACTGCCCAGCAAAGCTGGGGCCATCTCTCAGTCGGTTAGACAGATGGGTTCTTTAATTTGGGTAACAAAGAATGTCAAAGATATGCAGCTAGGACTTCATCCCGTGCTGATAAATCCGACAAAAATCCCAAGATTTTGAGGATCCCTTCTTTCATTGTTTTCATTTAAAGCAATTTACTATGTTTTTTTTAAATTGATGACATATTTTGTTTTATTCTCAAATGCTGACAGACAGGAACTAGGAAAACCACTGATTCAACGTTACAGTTGAATTCTTGGCGAACAAGAACCAGTACTCCTCCCTGCAGCCCTATTTCTTTTGATATTTGACATTAAGAGCATACAACTGTATCCTCACATTCACTATTAGAGCACAAGGAGAATGAAGTACACTAGAAAGAGATAAAATTCTATACTGCATGCATATACAGTCCCTCTGAAATATCTGCAAGATATTTCACATTTTTATCTTTCTTTCCCGGAATGGAGAAGACTGTTTACTTCCAGTGAGAGAGTCAGTTTACCACATTTCTAAAATCCACCCCTCAAAACACACTCTGTAAGATTCTGTGGCAGACACTTCCTACAGAACTTGAGGCATATACTTCTTTAGGGTTTCTACTGATAAAATGAAACTTACTTATGCCAGGAATGCATTACCTTTACTATTTCTTAATTAAGGGTAAGATTTCCATCTTCTATTCAAAAGACTCTCTCACAGCAGAGACTGGAAGTTTTGTTTTACAAATGTTAGTATAATTCATTACAAAACTTCTTCTTACGTCTGTTTGATGAAATCTAACAAAAATGCAAGGAAATGGTTGCAATAATGGATACTTTTACATGAAGCTACATAGCTCATGACCTCAGGTCACAAAAAGCAGTCAGCTATCACAAATGCCCCAGTGTGAACACTGCTTCTGAACCCCAGTTAATCCATAAATCTCTTTGTGGCTGAAAAACTATCTCTTGTACTGTCATCTTTTTGTAATCCTTTGACGGCAAAGCCCTGAGAGATAAGCGAGAGGCTGGATGTTACTGGGGGTACGGGGGCTTGACTGCTTGGTGAGATTTACATGTTCCAAACTTGCTGCTGAAATTCATCACCATATCCATTGAATTACAATGATTTCAGGGCTCAAATGAACTAAACAAGGCGCTTCTTAAAAGCATAAATGAGGCCAAGAAGATTCATCTGGTCCCGTGCCACCTGCGAGAGAAGTTTGTGCTGCGCTTCGCCATTTGTTCCCGCACAGTGGAATCCGCCCACATCAAGTTTGCCTGGCAGCACATCTCACAGCTGGCAACTGATCTGCTGAGAACATGGGAGCAAAACCACCACCAGCAGTAACAGCAGTGAAGTAGCAGTGGGGAGGAGGTAATTAACTGGCTTTCTCTGTGTTGCCAAGTTTTATTTTAAGGGCAGGTGGGAAAGTCAAATTATGAAAGAAAAAAATACAAAACTTGTTGTTATATAGCCCAGCTGCAGTAGCAAAATCCTTGCCAGCAAGTTGTGTTGTGACCTTAGTCATTCCTTCTCTGTACTGTAGTTTGATCTTGCCTGTTTCCAGGATCCACGTAGCCACGGGGGCTCTAGCTGTCATTTCTTACCAGTTTGTAATCAAGAGCATTTATTGAACCAGGCAACAGAAACGGAAGGGTTAGTGCTCCCTACGTTGTCCCCATTAATCTCTAGCACACCCACTCCTTTCTTCACAACTAATTTAACATTACTGTGCCTTCTGAAAGAATCCAAGTTGGAGAAAGTTCAGTAACCAGGTTATAACACTGTTCAGGTCCTATCTGAACAAGCACTCACAAATGTCGATGTCATGGTTTTGGGGCAATATCATCTCATGACACGCTTGCTGAAGGAATTTTGTAAATGAAGTTAGGACTTCAAGGCTTCTTTCATTACGTAGCCAGATCAGGGGGCAGTGAGCACTAAATGAACACTAACTTTCCCTGCAGCAGGTTCTCTACTTTCTCCTACAGGGTTTGCTTTTCAAACAGCTACTTTATCAAATCCCAGCAGAGAGGCTATGCTGGCTATTGGTTTTCACTTTGATCATTCATAACAAGGTCTCTTAAAAGCTCCTTCTTAAGAGTTTTGTCAAAAGCCATGCGCTACCTGGTATTCTGTCTTTTTAACCAGGTTACGATAAGCAGCGATTGCTTGAAAAAATCTGTAAGCTATGTTCTGTGAAACAGAGTTCTGATTTCTTTTTACAGCTACCATTCTGCTTATTTTGTTCTGTAATAAATCTTTGGCAAAATGTGCTAAGAAACACGATGGTAAAAATGTTACTCTTAGTTTCTCAAAGTAGCTAACAAACAAGAAAACAAATTACAATTAAAATAGAAATTAAGAGAACTAACCCCCAAAATATGCCGTGGTGCCTGCATCAGTGGTTTTCTTCGATTAACAGTGACACATGGAATATGAAAATATTGGAAAACAATTAACCTTCAGAGAAAGTCAAATAATGTGTACTTGGCACAAACCATTGATATGTCATCCTGTCGAAAGCAGGACCAGGAAGGTGAAATGAAAGTCAGAAATACTATCTGACTTTAATAAGTACTTCTGCCATTTTGAAAACATCAATTCCAGTTATTTCTGTGTAAATAAGAACAAACTAAATAGCCACTCCAAGGAAAATAATCTGTAGGATTCTTTTCTACATTTGCATTTGTTTTAATCTTTTCCTTTTGCTTCTTCTATTAACTTCTAAAGCATCTTGAACAACTTGCACAATTATTCAGTTTCCTTCCTCCATCCCTTGCAAGTAAAATTCCTACATTTGGGAAGTGGACCATGATACATGCACCAGGACAGTTGCTTTGGCACAGAGTCTGCTCCCACCCACTGTCTTTCCAGAAGAGATTAAAGAAGTTGATTTTTGTGGTGATTCCCAATCATGCAAACTGGGGAAGAATTAGTATTAATGTGCGTGCAAGTGGTACATAAGAGAAGTGCCTGAATCCTAAGAGTTAGGATGGTGATTAAACTGCTCCCCTGGGCAGCCTGTGCCAGTGCCAGACAACCCTTTCAGTGAAAATATTTTTCCTAATGTCCAACCTAAACCTCCCCTGATGCAACTTGAGACCGTTTCCTCTTGTCCTAACAGTGTGTTGTAGCACAATGCAATAGATTGTCAGAGTGAAGAGAGCAGAAAATGCTGGCAGTTGTTGCCTTTCTCTGTTACTAGTTTTTAAAAAACAAGTTATTCTGTTCTTATGACTTGGGAAACAATGTCCATCTGTAGCACATAAGGTCCACACTGATACAATTCTACAGCTTTTGTATTATGAAAACACTAGAGTCTAGGAACCAGAGAAGAATTACACCTTCTCTACAAGACAGACCAGTGTTTTCTCTGTGAAATATATAACCAGGTCTGTCCAGGAAGAAAAAAAAAAAGATATCAGATTCTGATCAAAGCTATCATAGAGTAAATCCAGGATAATGCCACTGAAATGAAATGGAGTTGCTTTGGGCTTATGTGACTATAATTGAAATTAAAAATCTAAACTAATAAGTATTGGGAAAGAAATGCACAGGGTAAGGCAACACTAGACTGAACATAAGAGGATTTTGGTGGAAATCCTCTCCATGGAAACCAGAGCAGAGGTGGATGATGCTCTCCTGTGTGAGCCTCAAACTGCTGTGGAACAGGGAGGTGGGCAGGAGGCACATCCAAACCCAGGAGAGGTGAAATGTTCCCAACAGCCCAGAATTAGACATAGGTCCCTCTAGACATTTGTGAGAAAACATTGCCAGAACTGACATTCAGTTAAACACTTTTCAGCATAAGGGTTATCAGTTTTAGAAGAGGCTGTTGTTGAGATAACAAAACTCCTTTTGGCAAAGAATTTAGGGATAAGGGTTAACTTAAAATATTATAAATGCAGTAAAAATTTTTTTTTAAAGAAGTGATGTAAGTAAATCTTATAATAAACAGCAGTGAAAAAACCCATGGAATTACATTTCATCATGGCCAGCCCACCACAGAAATCTGAAGTTCACAGTCCTAGTTTTTCTGAAATTCTGGTATGATTTGAGTATCATTGGTGAAGGCCTTCTTAGGATTCAGTCTCTTGTACCCTCTTTTCCTCACATGATTATTCCTTTGTAGACTATTAATGCTAGGACATCTGAAAATGAAACTGGGCTATGTAATCAACTCAAGAACAAAAGCATTGAAAAGAACATTTTGAAAGAACTGTTGTGTTTGTCCTGTAGCTTTGCAACGTATCTGTGAGAAATTCTTTGTGAATAGTTAATATGTGAATCTGGGTTTACTGTGCCTTGTGTGAAAAAGCTCATACAGTCTGTGCCAATTAATACTGTTTGATGTTAAAGATACTTGCAAAATCTCAGAATTGCACTGTAGTAGAATATCCATATGTCAAGGGTGACAGTGTGGCTACTAGAGGAGAGAAAAAAGTAACTTTTCGGTAACCATGCATATTTTTTTTAAAACTAGTAGAGTGCTAGTACAATACTTACATTCTTAATAATAATGAGAGGTTATAAATATATTTTATTACTGATGGTGAAATATTGAAAAGATATGTATTTATGAAACTATTGCTAATATATTATACTTTGCATTATAATTATTAAATTTCTAATTTTCTCTTGCCTGTACCTATAAGATCCTGCTCCTTGTGGTTGTTTTTGTTGTTGTCTCCTATAAGGACATATTTAATAAATAGTGCTCACACTGTAGTTGCCTTACAACAGCGGTCTAGCCCTTGAGACTTGTGTAAACTTGAATTGCTCAAAGACAGGAGCAAGTGAGAAACAAAACTGAGAACCCTGAAGACCAGGGTGCTGGGGGCAGATTAAATAATCATCGATGGGTAATATCTACATAGCATATGTAGACTCTGTGTGACCTAAATGGAAAAATAATCAGATGTTTAGTGCTTTTTAATTATAATTTGTGAGCTGTCGAGTTCCTTTAAAATCTGTATCCCAGGCCCGCTAAATAGACATGTAGCTTTTAATTGGCAGCATTAATAAATGGAAACAAAATTGCAACTATTTGTGTCTTGGCTTTTAACCAAGCTTTTGCCATTGTATTCATGCCAGATGTGCTGCAGGGTGTCCAACTTCCCCACTCAGGTCACATCAGCGCCCTGATTTTTACCATTGGTGACTATTTCTCAATGTGGTTTTTTGACAAATTGCTTTGCAAATGAGAGTTCCTGTGGGAAGTTTCCTCCTCAGCAACATGAGTCTGAAAACTGCATGATCAAAACCAGGGTTGATGCTGACCCTTCCATAAAGTTCTGCATAAGCTTACAACTGGATCTGCCAGCTGCCCAGCTTTGGCTTTGGTTTGTAAGGTAGTGGCTTGCTTCATCAGCCCTGCCTGGCTGCAGCCTGTGCTCCCGAGGGGAGCTTGAGGCTCTTTCCTTCCCTGCCCCTGTGAAACCACACGAAATCAGGCAGGCACGCCTTGGGGGAGCCTTGATGTCAGCAGCATTACAAGCTATAAATGTTAGCCCAATTTGGTCTTAGATGAAAGCTTGCATAGTGGCACAGACAGTTTAATATGCTGTCTGCACTAATGGTATAACAAGCCTGATGCATAACAAAAACCTGACAGTAACTGTAAGAAACGCTTCTCACGGGAAATTAAACGTTCACCCACACAGAAGTGACAACATTAACACCAGAGGCGTGACTGCAGCCTACTGTGCTAATTTGCACTTAGGCTGCTGCTGATTTGAGCGTGGGTTGATGCAATCCAGCTGGGGACTCCACCACCTGACTCAGTCCACAGGATACATCCACCTGGGCCACCGTCTTCTGCCCTGTAAGGCATCATGTTACTCATCTCACCCCTCTGCCAGAGCCCCACGGCGGCTGCTGCTGCTTGAGGCAATAGCAAAGGCCTGTGCAGTAGCTGCTGCTCCCAAGGATGTCTGTCAGGCCAGCGTGCGAGGCCGCCATGGTGGCTGTGGCAGCCTGCAGCCCGGGCCACAGCGAGAGGGGAAGGGGGTGGCCACCGAGGCCTGGCCTGCGGACACCCGTACCACCGGGTGAGCCGGGACCGCTGCTTGGGCACATCTCCCCCGGAACCCACCTCCCGCGGAGCCCGCTCCGCACTCCCCCGGCCTGAGCCAAGGGCGCCGAGGGCTGAAGGAGAGCCGAGGCCTTTCTGCCCCCTCGGGTGCCCTCACTCCCAACCGAAGAGCCCGGCCTTTATCAGACAGGCTTGTCCGAGGGGCGCGCTGCCCTTCCAGGGTCCGGGAATACCGCGGACGAGACCCAGTAACAGCAGCTCCAGCTCGGCTCTGCCGGGCCCACCGCCGCGGAGAGATACTCCGGAGCCTGCGAGACCGTACCGCCCGCTTCCCGGGGCACGGACCCCGCGCCCACTGGAGGGTGTGTGCCTCAGCGCTGCCAATAGGGAGCAGGAGTCTCCCGCCCCCCCGCTCTCTCTCCCAGGGCCTGGTAAACCCGAGCGGATAACGTCAGCGCAGCGAAGCTTCCCTGCTTCCGCTCCGCCCTCCCTTTGGGGCTCTGATTGGCTGGGTCTCCCCGAGCCCCGTTATCCGATTGGTGGGAGGAGCGGGGCGGGGCTCCGGGCAGAGCGAGCGCGGGATCCGCAGAGGCGGCAGCGGTGGCCGCGGCCGGTGGGTGTCGGCGTGCGCGCGGGGACGGTTGCGCTCCACGCGAGACTCTCCCGCTCCCCTCCTCCCCCCTCCTCCCGGGCCGCGGCCGCTGCAGGCGGTCGGCGGCCACCGCGTCCCCGCCCCTCAGGTGCTGCGTTCCCGCGGCCCGCCCAGCCCGGCCGATTTCACGGTGTGCAGAGAATCCCTTGGCCGCGGCGTGGAGGGGCGAGGGCCGCCGGGAGCCCTCGGGGCCACGGTTTCGGCCTCCCCGCTCCCGGTGTGGGGAGGGGGGTTGAGCTGCTTGAAGCTGCGCCGGGATGGGGGGTGCGGAGCTGGGGGCCTGGCTGGTGCCGGCCCGTGCGCTCCCCGCTGCAGCGGCGGGGGCTGCCCTTGACTGGGCGGGCTCCCGTCCGGTGCTGTTGCCGCGGGCAAGGAGCCTTCCCCGTGTTCCGAGTGTGGGTGCGGGTGCGGTGGCGTCCAGCACATGGCCCCTCGGGTGACCTGCGCCTTTGCTGAGCCTGAAATACGAGTGCCAGAAATTCGTTCTTCTCAGTGTTTCGATAAACGCTCAGCTTTAGACATGGGTATGGAAGTGTGATCTCCACAGCATCTGGGAACAGTTTTGGCTGTTAAAGAATGACTCGCTATCGCTGTGTGCGTTTGACCTTCTCCTGGGGAAAAACTTACAGTAAGACTATGAGGACAACTATTAGGAATTAGAATAGAGAGGTAATATGATATTAGAAGATACTTAAGGAGAAAAATAAAACCTTTTAAACCAGCTACCACTTATGACCTTCCCTCAATGCTGTGAAGGTGATTACTAAGTCTTTAGGAGATGGTGGTGAACTTGAGGTTTTATATTCTGAATGATGTAAATCTGGAAATATTTCATGGGATCACATGCCTTACTACTAAACTTTTTCTGAACTTAGCTTTTATGTTTCGTAAGATGGTTTTGATTCAAGAGTTACAAAAAGTTGTGTCCACAGTGACATGTTTAGTAGTTGGAAGGCCACTCCCCTTTACTTCTTTTCTCTTAACATCTCCTGTTTACCTCTTGCTCAGCTGCAGAGGGATTGTGGTGGGAATTTACACCTCATTCGGTAGGCACAAGTTGGACTTCTCATGGTGCAAAAGTTGACAGTAAATTTTCAGAGGAAGTCTTTTTTTTTCCTTTTAATTGACTTCCCATGTAAAGGCATTGAATTTGCAGGTAAAGGATATATTTTGACTTTTCTAAACAGCTCTACAAAATTGAGCAGAAGTCCAAAAAAATCCGAACAAAACAATTTATTTCCTTATTATGTGTGTATCCCCTTCTGCCGTAATCATACCATGCTCTCTGTTGTCTAACAGTAATGCAAGAGTTTCTGAAAGTAAACAGAGAGGATCCCCACGCACTCCAGATTCCTTCAGCTCTGTCTCCAGTCTTGTACATACGTTACACCTGTACCTTAACCTGCTCTCTTACGTGGTCTGTAGCTGATTCAGAAGAAGATTGCAAGTTGACTTGTACTCTGTTGGAAGGTGCAGAGACGTGGACATTTAATTTAACAGGTTTTGTTCTAAGTATTCTCTGGCTGAAACAAGCCACTACATATTGAAGTAAAAAAAAATAAATTATAATTTGATTTCTTCTGATCATGTCATGTATTAGACGTATGTCCCCTATGAACAGATGAGAAGATGGGAATTATTGTGTATTAAGAGCTTTTTGCGAACTCTCTTAAGGTAGTGGTAGGTTTCTTGTAATTTTGCTTGTGCCTCTGTCTCTTCTGAAATCATGAATTCCTGACATTATCAGGAATATCTCTGTACATGAGGCATTGCGGAGAAAGACTCATCGTAAACGTGAGTGCATCTTTTCAAGTCTGGCAAAGTTCTCCTTCCTAGCCAAATGTCATCTTTACTATTTCTTTAAGTGAAAAATTGCTGAAGAAATTTAAATTCCACTTTCTAAAACTGGGAAACAAGCATTGCTTTAAATTCACCAGAGCTTTGTTTCTCTAAAATGGAAAATGGGGGAAGTTTATTATGTTCTAAATAGAATAAAGAGCTTTGAACATTTGCTATGAGTCTGTAAATATGTTCTTAATTTGAATGTTTACTGCATTCAGGCTTATTTGTTGCACTTTTACCTCCTCCTAAAGACTTCGCATATAGTTTTATTTACTAGCTTCATTGTTTCATTTTTATTACCATCACTGTAATAAATGTCATCATTCTGACAGGGGTGTGTTATCTGTACTCCTCTGCACTGTGCTGTATTCTGTCAAATAAGAGTGAAAGCATTGGTGATTTCATTTAACAAGGACAAGTTTTGTTTGGCCATCTGTTACCATTCTTTGCAGTCTACTTACCTCCCCAGGAGGCCTCTGGTTAGAAGCAAACTCTCTTCATGGTTTTGTTTTTTTTTTTCTTCTTGTTTTATTTCTTTGAAGAAGAAGAAAAGAGAACCTCCGTCTAAATGGCTTTACACCACAAAACTGGTTGCTTTTTAAGAAATGGTGAGGTGTCCAGGCTGGCTAAGTAGCTTACAAGATCTGCTGTGCTATTTCTGTTAGTTGAAGTAATGTTCTCATCTGTATGTCTTTAGGAAGGGGGGAGAGCAGCCAAAGCAAATAGCTGTGAAATGCATGTTATAACAGCGGGTATTTTATGTGTGTTTCAGTGTCAGTGATGGAACCCCCCACCCAGAGCTCCGTGCACCTGAATGACTGGCAGAAAAGTTACTTTGCTATTACCTCTGGCACCTGCACTCCTGGGCAGAAGGCAGATGAATACCGTGCCCAGATCCTCCGCATTCAGTATGCATGGGCAGACGCCCAGATCTCACCGGTCTGTGCTGCCAACCTGTTTAAAAAGTACACAGAGAAGTACTCTGCAATTATTGACTCTGACAACATAGAGACTGGCTTAAATAACTACGCTGAAAACATTTTGACTTTGGCTAAGTGTCAGCAAAATGACAGTGACAAGTGGCAATCTGCCTTGACAACAGATAATGTATTTGAATTAAAGTGTGTGCAGGAGAGGATGCAGGCTGGCAAGAATTTCCAAAGCTCTCAGATGGCACCAGCAGATGCCTGTGTACTGGCCGATAAAGGGGTCACTGCATCTGCTGCTCCAGGTGGTCCTAAACTTGGTATCTTCAGCAGTGTGGGAGAGGCTGAGCTCTGTGCTGGCTCAGCAAAACATGCAAGTCAGGGACCGGATCTCCTTGAGCATCCCTCATCATCAAAATCTCTTCAAAGCAGTGTGCCTCCTGTGACCAAAACTTCAGATACGTTTCCTGCCTCTTCAGCCTTCTTAAATGAACAGGCTCATAGAGGTTTCCAGGCAACTCCGCTATTTGAAAGTAGGGAAGCAACAAGTAGTAGTTCTCTCAAAATCTCAGGTAACTGTCGTGATGGACAGAATTTCTCTCTTTCCAATCAGTCAGCTGCACCTGGATGGTCTGCAAGTTCTGGAAAAAGAAAAGCATTTTATGGTCTGGCTGATGAAGGCAGCACAGTGAATGCCAGCCTTGCTCCGTGCCTGGCTGCTGTTAATACAGAAACCAGCAGTTCTTCAGGGTATAGAAAGAGAAATGAAGAGAGCAGTGTTCCTGGTTTTAGAACTGCAAAAGAACAGCTGTGGGTGGATCAGCAAAAGAAATCTCAAAGCGTACCCCAGCGTGCACCAGTCTCGTCATATGGAGGCATAAAAAAGTCACTGGGTGCAGGCAGATCTCGGGGTCCATTTGGCAAGTTTGTTCCTCCAGTTCCAAAACAAGATGGAAATGAAAATGGAGAAGCACAGTGTAAACCTCATTTAAGAGGACCAACAGATCCATTGCTGCCTGTAGATGAACGACTGAAAAACATAGAACCAAAAATGGTTGAACTTATTATGCATGAGATCATGGACCACGGGCCTCCTGTCAACTGGGATGACATTGCTGGAGTTGAATTTGCTAAAGCTACTATAAAAGAAATAGTGGTCTGGCCTATGCTGAGGCCAGACATCTTCACTGGGTTACGTGGTCCTCCTAAAGGAATTCTTCTCTTTGGCCCCCCTGGGACTGGCAAGACTCTTATAGGCAAGTGCATTGCATGCCAATCTGGAGCGACTTTTTTTAGCATCAGTGCCTCTTCTCTGACTTCCAAATGGGTAGGCGAGGGGGAAAAGATGGTCCGTGCGCTGTTCGCTGTGGCACGGTGTCAACAGCCAGCAGTGATTTTCATTGATGAAATCGATTCTCTCTTGTCTCAGCGTGGAGATGGGGAGCATGAGTCATCCAGAAGAATAAAAACTGAGTTTCTGGTCCAGTTAGATGGGGCAACAACCTCCTCTGAAGATCGTATTCTAGTGGTTGGAGCAACAAATCGACCCCAAGAAATTGATGAAGCTGCCCGAAGGAGACTAGTGAAGAGACTGTACATTCCTCTTCCAGAAGCCTCAGCTAGGAAGCAGATTGTTACCCGCCTAATGTCAAAGGAGCACTGCTTTCTCAATGAGGAGGAACTTGAACTCATAGTTAAGAAATCGGATGGATTTTCTGGGGCAGACATGACACAGCTCTGTCGAGAAGCTTCTCTGGGCCCTATCCGCAGTCTTCAGTCCCTGGACATTGTAACCATCATGCCAGACCAAGTTCGGCCTATTGCTTTTCTGGACTTTGAGAGTGCCTTCAGAACTGTGCGGCCCAGCGTCTCCTCGAAGGATCTCGAGCTGTATGAAACCTGGAACCAGACATTTGGCTGTGGTAGATAATTGCATCCTAACTGTTCTGCAGAAACATTTCTGTAGCACCGTCACATACTTAAACCCATGACGATTTAGAGTGTCTGCACTTCTGTTTGTTTCTGTCTTTGAAATAAATCTTCTTACATTATGCAGGCAGATGTCTAGGCCCTGGCCTGAGGTTTTGCCAACTGAAAACACCATGAGAAACTGCTGGACATGACATGAGAAATTGCTGAATACAAGTAACAGTGAGATGCTGACAAAAATTACAGGTAGCTGCTATGAAAGACGAATTGAGTTTCACTGATGTTTAAGGGGAATGTGGTCAAATTCAAGGGAGTATTGGGAGAAGTTGTGTAAAGCCCACTGGGCTGTATCTGTAGTACCATGTGAGGCTGAGGGCACCCAGGTAATTATATCAGAAACCAAGTTTGGGTAGGGATATAGCAAAACTGGGACTGGTGGGAAAAAGTAGTTAGGTTACATTGCTTGAGAAGAGCAGAGGAAGGAAAGGGTCAGGGTGGGTATGTGGGAAGAACATATGTGGAAAAGTAGAAGCGGGGCTGATCACCTATGATCACCTTGTCTCAGTGAGCCCTGTGCCACATTGCTGCAGTCTGTCCCAGCTTCTTATTAAAGACTTTCTGATGATTTTCTGCTTGACCTTGCTTTCTGTGCTGCATCTGTGTGTGTGGCTGTGTTATCAGGAGGTCTGGGCACCTGCAGCTGGAGAAGAGGCCATGGATCATAGGGGCTCTAGATCTGAGGGCAGCCATGGGCTCTCCAGTGTGTTCACAACCAGGTGCTGGGGGGATCCTGGTGTGCGAGTTGCACTAACAGCTCATGAGCAAAACTGAAGCTGGACCAGCTGGTGAGTAGGAGGAAACCAGATGTAAGCCAGAGGCAGGGTAGGAGGACTCATAATCTGGACATGGATATTAGATGAACTTGAATCCTGTGGCAATGTTTGAAGGCTCTATGCATGTGGTGTCCTTGTGAAGCTGGAGAGTGAAGGGGCCTGCATGTCTTGTTGGTGAGCTTCAATCCTGATAGACTGGAGATGAGGGAGAGGATGGGGCTGTGTTGTTGGGTTTATGTGAGTTCATTTGCTGTGTGGGTGTGTGCTGGTGAAGGCCCTGCTCATTCTGTGTGTGTGCATGTATGTTTGTGTGTATCTGCTGGTTTGGATCAGGGGCTCAGCCTCACCTCTGGCTGGACCCTCAAGTAAAACCAGCAGCAGCTGCATCCATCAAACTAAGATGGGAGAAGCCTTAGTCTGAGAGTGCAGCCCACTGGGCTGTAGTAGCCAGGAAGGAGAAAACCCATGACCCAACGTTGGCTGAATTCCACTGCTCCTTAAAAAAAAAGGTAAAACTTCTTGCTAGCTTGTAAGTAGTGTTCCTACCTAAAGTCTGAAAGAAATGCAGGTTATAGGTTTATTTGCATAACCTGTCCTTGCCTGCTGGCTGGGCTGAGCTGCCCCTGAATGGAAAATAAATTAAAAGCTTCCCTTTGGATTCTTTTGGTTGTGTGGCAGAACTGACTGCTCTGGTGTCCATGCTTTATTTTCAGTTTCTCTAAAGCACTTTTTTTCCTGTTGGGAAAAATGCAGACCTTAACAGCTAGTCTTACTTAAGATTTTTCTAAAAACAGATAAATGATGTTTAGCTAGTATTTTTTAAAGCCACTCGGGATCTACAGGGGCTATAAGACTACAGTGAACCTTGAATTCACAATGATTTGGGAGACCTAGCATTTCTTAGATTTAAACATTTAAAAGTCAGTTTGATTATTAGCTTATGTTTTAAGTAAATTCTAGTATATATTAGTAATTGTTTTGCAGAGATATAAAAATTCAGATATGTGGCATCTTAATTTTTGAAATAGTGAAAATAGAATAATTAGATTATTTTGTAAGAATAAATATGTGGTGTGGTCCAAACTGATGGACTTTTGTTCCACTTGGGTAAAGACTATAAGATTGAATCTGCTCTTGTAAGTTTGGTTTTGGAGAGCTATAAACATGTACTAAGTGAGATTTTTTGCTCTCTCCAAACACCTCTCCAGCCCTAATGACAACACATTCTTTAATGTCTTTTCTTAGGCAAGTGAAAACCTCAGTTAATGTTAATTGTTTAGAAAAACCTAAGGGTTGCTCAAGGGTAATAAACCCCTTATGTATGATTAAGTAATTGCCTTATTTATGCTGGAAGTTATTCTGGTACGCTATGTGTGCATGCTGTGCTCATCTATGTATTTGAATATTCATATTTTCATGAAAATGGCTCTACTGAAAGGACCAGTGAGAAGGCACATGGTTATAGAGGACAAAACGCCTCTTGAGATGACAGGGACTGGGAGAGAAACACTGTGCTGCTGCATTTGTGTCCTGCAAAGTGTCACTTGTGAAAGAGGTAAGAGGTAGAGCTGCAGCACCAGACAGGAGTGTTCTTTCTCCTGCTGCTTGTGTTATTTGTCACTTTAGCACCCTCTTCAATTACAGGAACGTGCTTTTGTTTTAGGAAACACATAGAAATAGTGAAAAGCAACATTAGGTAAAGTTTATTCTTTTCCAGTAATGATGCAGGTAATAAGACTCTCTCTTCAGCCATCTGGCAATATTCAGGCTTTGCTACAGGACTCACAAGTCAGCAAGGCCTCCAATATTAGCCCAACATGTGTTTCATAACCCGCGATAATGGCGCTACCAAACGAGAGATGAGATCACTGGGAACATAATTTCACAAAATACAGAAAATTGTACAGAAGTAGGGCATGATTGTAATTTAAGGGAAATGGTGCAGATAAATCCGTTTTAATGGACCTGTTTAGTATATGCAGAATCTGATGTGCTTCATTATTTATTCTTTTTGGCTGGCTGAACTTTCTAAGAAGAAATGCAGGACTTTCCTCTGGTTTTGTGGTTCAGTAACATTTGGTGCACAATCTCTTAGTTTCTCTTAAATAAAGGTAAACAATTGCAGTCCTGGAAAAGTGAGTTCTTAATAATCAAGGCAATTCAGACTCTTCATTTTCTCAGTGCATCTTATGTTTGAGTTGGCTAAATGGTCTCAGAGCAGTATGAAATCCCCAGATGAATTTTCATTTATTGAAAGCAGCAGACACAACTAGGTAAAAAGCTGAGGAAGCAGCAGCAATGATCATTGTCTGCCCATGGAGAGTGCATGAAAACCAGACTAGACTTTAAGAGCGTTGTTAAGATTGTCCTATTGAAATAAGGCAATTTCTGTTTTTCTAATAAATTATGGAACTACTCCCAGGCCAACATGTCTTTGGAAAAAACTCCATCAAACAAAAACTTCCTATTAAAATTCTTTTTGATGGCAGTGAGGGATTGTACTGAGTCAGCACTTAACATTTACTAAGTCTTAGAAGGTGCTTTGAACTGTAGATATACAAATGGTGCTTGCACTTGCCTTTGAACTCATGAGTGTGCATTCCTTTGGGATTTAAATGGAAAGTTTGGGCTTGGGAGAGTTTTGAAAGAAGGCTCATGAGTAGTTTTCTTACCTAAAGAGATACTCTGGCCTGTTGACTTTGGCTAACAACCAGGTGCCCACCCAGCCCCTCATGCACTCTCCCTCCTCACTAGATTGGGGTGGGAGGGGTGGAGAAAATAAGAGGGAGCTTGTGGGTCAAGATAAACACAGGGAGGTCACTCACCAGTTACCATTGTAGGCAAAACTGACTTGTTTGGGGAAAATTAACTTAGTGTCAATTAAAATAGATTTGGTAGTGAGAAACAAGACAAACACTGAAACAACCCCTTTCCTCCCTGCTGCCCCAGATTTGACTTCACTCCCAGCTCTCCTACTCTCTTGCCGTGGGGCTCAGGGGGGTGAAAGGCTGTGGTCAGTACACAGCAGTTTCTTGCTGCAGCTCTTTCTCCCTCATGTTTTTCCTCTGCTCTGGTGTGGGCACTCTGTGGACCTCAGTTTATTCAGGAATGTCCATCTGCTCCATCATGGACTCTCTGATCCGCTCTGGGTCTGTTGGAACCAGCTGTGCACTGGGCAGCCCCTAACCTCTTCCCACAGAGGCCACCCTTGCAACCCCCTACTCCTATTAACCTTCACCCCTACACCCAACATAGATGTCTGCAGCAGAACAATTCACATAATTGCAGTGCTTAATGAAGACACTGACATCAAATTCCCAAGGACTAAATTTCTTAGTCTTTTAATATTTTATCACCATTCTTCATCTTATGTGCAGAAAAGCCACCATGTACGGTGCTGCAGCTAGAGGCAGTTGCAGTGCTAACAGATCTGTAGTACTTGGTTTTCTCCTTTTAGGTCAGAAACTTCATGTAATCTTGTCTCATATACATGAAGCCAAAATTGCATTATCACAAAGTTATAGATCTGGGAAGGACTCTAAGAAATCATCAAAATCTGACTTTGTGTAGAGTGAATGAATTTATGTGATTCCTCATGCGTGTTTTGCCTAGTTTGTTTTTCAAAATGTTCAGTACTTACGTACTTTGTCTCTTTTTGGACTTACACTGGTTTTGCTATTGAATGTTCATACCCATCATATGATCACACTCAGGACCTTCTGTATGCACTATATGCTGCTATGCAAACAATGTGATAAATACTTGACATTAACCATTAGCAAAATGCTTTTCTTGCCTGGATTCTTATTTAGCAAGATTGAAGATCGACAAAATTCCTCCCCAGTGCCTCACCTCTGTTGCTGTAATGCAAATATTTCATGCCTTATCCTGTCCTTACTGCTCACAGACATGGGGGAATGTTTCATCATCCCCTGTGTAGTAGGTACTTAAAACAGTTGAGATGTGTTGTCATTTGGTGTTACCATACCGCCTGGACTAAATGAACGTCGCTCTTCCACTCTTAGTAATGTCCTGTTGGTTAGACTTCTGATCCCTTCTGTGGGCTCACATCTCTCCTGTGATACCCTGAATAGGACAGTGCTTGTCAGCAACAAGGTTTGGAAGCAGAGCAGAAGTACTGAACATGGGTACCAGGGTGGAAGATAGATGAACTTTTCACCAGGGAATGATGCTTGTTTTTTCTTTTTAGTTTGCAGATAATTTTAGCAAAGTTGTTCTGAAGTTGCTGTGATTTCCCATCTTTCCCAGCGTGGTTTCAACAGCAAAGTTATGCAGTGGAGCCTCCCTCTTCCATCACTTAGGTCACTATTGGAAACAGTGACTCTCCTGCTGGAAAGACCCAAGTGAAATCTTCTTTGATATGGCCTTCCCATTGGTCTATAACTGCTCTTTGAATATGGTCTTACAATGAACTGTGCCCTGGCGTTACAATAATTTAATAATTTCTATCTTCAGAAAATACCATGCCAGAGTCATAAAAGACTCACAGAAGGTAAGATAGGTCCTGCATTCATGTTCCCATATTGCCAAGGCACATTACCTGCTTTAGAAGAATGTTAGGTTGTTTTCTTGTGACGGAGGAAGATGCAGCAGCAAGCAGAAGGCAATGTTATTCCCTTTCAGAAGCTGAGGGTCGAGGTGCTGGAAAGATCCTGAATTTGCTTTTTGGCTGGCAGAGAGATGATGCAGTGCCTCCTTGCTTCAGGTTACTGGGGAAAAGGGCAACCATTGGCATTCCTCCACCCAGGCATAGCTGGAGTTGTTAGCTGGGCAGGGAGGAGGGGACCAGAAAAGGGGAACTTTCAGCTGTGCAAGCTCAAGGCTGCTGCTGTTGTGGATTTGGTTGTATTCTCACAACCATGAGGTTCATCCCGACTTGGATGTGTGCAGCTTCGGTGGTGTCTCAGATTCCCTTACAACACCCTAAGCCTAGGAGTGCCCCTTTATTTGAGTTGACTTAGCTCGTAGACTTCATGGGTAGGGTAACATCTTGTGTTCTGTGGTACTTTTGAACATATCACACTTTCTTTTGGCCACTGCTGAATGCAGCATAATCAAACATCCAAACTAGAAACATACCTGGGCTCTTCTGAGGCTGTTCATCAAAGCTGTGCAGGAAAAGCTCCCAGGAGCTGAGGCTGTCCTTAAATTGTGTAGATAGAAAATTCCAGTTTCAGTTTAGTTCCTGTGCCTTTGGAACTGGAATACTGCAATCTGAAGTTCTCATTGGACATTGTAAAGTGGAAGCACCTGAAATTGAAATGAAACTAAATGACGGGTCTGCTAGTGCACTGCTTTGAAATGCCATCTAGAATGATGGTGTATTTACAGTCAGGAAAAAAACCCATAATACTGGGTTATTTTTTTTTAGAAGTAGTGCCCAAGATTACAGACAGTGGCTTGTGAAAATTCCTACCCAGTTCTTACAGGTTTTGAGTTCTGTGCTGCGGGTTAAAATGTAATGAGAGATGAAATCGCCTAGGCGTCTGTTCTTAAACTTAAGAGTTCTTCTATGTTTTTTTTTTTTACTCTATTTCTGATATTACTAAAACTGTGCTTTGATAACTTTTTGCATACAGCCAGGGGAAAGGATGTCTCTGTCAGCTGGGATGGTCCGCCTAAACCTGTTACACAAAATCATTTTGATTAATAAGGCGTTATCACTTATAAATATTACTCAATGGTGGTTAAAACCTACACGTCCATTTTCTCCTTTTCCAAATAAATAATTTTACTTTGTGCCAGTTACTACTGGCACTACTTTTACTAGTGACAGTTTGTCCTTGCAGACCTCATGTAACCAATGAAATTTCTTAGAAGAGTTGTCATGAAGTAGCTTGTGTTCATATACTTAAGTCAAGATTATGAAGAAGGAGAACTTTGGCCTTCATTATTATTTAACCTATGGATTTTTTTTTCCATATATGAAAAGAAGATAAATAAGAAGAGATGTGAGATGTTGACATAAGGAGCTTGAATGCTCTTGATGTGTTTCTTGCATATGTATTATTTGCCCTACAAAATAGATACAGGTCTGTTGTAGTGAAGAATATAGCCACGTAAATAGAATTATAGAGACTCTTGATTTTTCATAAATCATGGAATTTTTTTTTTCCAGAGAGAGCATGAACTCTGGAAGCTGGTTTCTTCAACCTACTTTGGTGCCAGCTACCTCTAGAAAAAAAAGGAGAAAACTAAAAAAAAGAATCAACAGAGAAAACTGAGAAGTGTTCTGGAGAAATGGATGACATGTACAGATGCAACTAAGCATGTATACTTTGAAGTTATTTCATCAATAATGATATTTTTTTCAATATCTGTTGATGGCGTAGTGTTCTATAAAAGCATACATTTAGCAGTAATGGCATAAAATTAGAAAAAAGGAAAAACTCAGTTTTCAAGAAGATCACAGAAACTTTGGGCTGATATTGCTACAACTGGAGTGAAGGAAGATGTAGAAAATGTTCTTGTAGTGACAAGGGAGAAGTTAATAGGTAATTTCTTCCCAGGTTCTATAATTAGCCTGTTATTTTCTGGGCATCCCTTGTGATTTTTTTTGATGATTTTAATGATAAATTTAAAAGGGTCCACCCTGCTTCATGGGGTGCCTTATGGTCATATGACAGTGAGTCTTAGAGCTGACTGAAAAAAAATTAGATGTGATATCAGAAGTCATTCCAAAACCAAACCATTTTGCACCAAAGAAATGCAAGAGAACTGAAGATCAACTTTTCAGAAACTTTTGCTCTCACCTGCCAAAAGTGCTCTATCTGTGACTGTCTCAGAAGGGACAAACTTGTGCATGCTGGGGACTGCTCTGTTGTAGTTTCCTTCATGAAAACTATTTCTCACGTGCTTGTACTACTCCCCAGATAGTTACGATAGTACAACCCCCTCCTCTAGTGACCCCAGAGTAGGAGTAATTATTCAGGAGACTGTTACCTTTTACCTATGCAACATAATCCCCATTAAAAAGTAAGAGTCTTACTGCCCTTAGCACTGGAAGAGGAACACTGCCTTATTTCTACCTCTACAGGGGGATACAGCCTTTGTCTGTAGGTGAACCCTAATGTCCTGGAGACATCTGCCTGCAGATGCTGGTGGCAGTGGCACTGCTGCTTCTCAGCATCTGTAGGCTGGGGGTGTCTTTCCCACAGTCCTGTCAGCAGGAAAAATTGCGTGATGGGATATGTGAGCCAGATGAGCTTAAATGCTTTTGCTAGACATGCATTTAGGACAGACTTAGTAAGACTAAAAGATGCCTTGCTCAGTCTAACCTGTCTAAGGTTTAGAAATTTATGGATAATAAATTATCTACAACCAATCCACTCAATTTCTAGTCAGAGCAGTCTTTTCAAGGGAAAAAGTAACACTTCTGTAGTGTTGACTTGCTCTTTTTTATAGCCTGCCACCAGGTGGAGATCTTTTCCCGAAGAAGTTCACCCAGATTCTTAAGGAAAGCCCAAGAGTAGTAAAAGTTAAGTTCCCGCTTTGTCACTTAAAATCATCCAGTATTAATGACTTGTTAATGGCATTTTATTGAGGATTATTGTTGATTCATTGGGCAGACTTCAATGTTTAAGAAGATCTTTTTGGAGGGAGCTGTGAAAATCAGCCTGGTATCTCTAGAACTCCTGATTTAACAAAGATAGGGTTTTTAAGGATTAATTTTACCTTGTGTTTCAGACTGTAATATTACACTGGAGTTGTGAAAAGAGGCAAAAATCCCAATACAGTACATTTGTATTGAAATTAATCCCATATCTTGGGAGTTTTAATAGCAGAGTAAATGAGCAGATATGAGCAGCTTCCAAGGGTGAAGGTCCTGAAAATGCATTAAAATGTAGATATGTAACAGGTAGATAACAGGAGCTGAGTCCAATTAATTCAACAGTCTCAATTCATTTGAATTTTGGCTGATAGCAAATGGCATTTGTTGCTGTCTTGTGTTGCCTTGCAAGTAAAAGTCATCAGTGCTATTGTAATAATGTCAAACACCTGCCCCCACCCTCACCGCAGTGGTGCAAGGACCTTCTCTGACCCACCTGACAGAAGTTCCAGAAGACAGAACTCTTATGTACTGGTAATTAGTTAACTTTCTGGGTGATCCCTCTGCTCATGTTTGACTGAGCTCTCTGGGCAGCGCAGGGCTTGCCTGTCTGTAGATGGCTTTGTAGATAGTTTTTGTGACTGAGGAAACCACTCAGCTAATTTCTCTGGAGAAAGAATTCTCCAAAGCTGCTGAGCACTGCAGCCCTTCGAGCACATTTCAAGCGAAATCACT
Source organism: Brachypteracias leptosomus (assembly GCA_013401335.1). Lineage (NCBI taxonomy): Eukaryota > Metazoa > Chordata > Aves > Coraciiformes > Brachypteraciidae > Brachypteracias > Brachypteracias leptosomus. The sequence goes on along the minus strand of VYZX01002482.1, from coordinate 93,974 downwards.
GATGCCACCCATGATGATTGATCAAGTATATTAAGAAACCCATATATATTCAGATATAGGTGGCAAATATCGCTCTATATTCCTAAGTCCTACAGTTTCTCACTTCCCTGCTTTCTGGGTCAGATGCTTTGCAGCCAATTTACATCAATTCCTGGCACTGTTTTTAAAGGAAGCAAGGGGGAACAGCGTGAAGTCTCACTTTCTGCCAACAACAGGAAGCGTACGCTCTTTGAGTCAGGCAGCTTGGTTCAGCCATGCCTTTTATTCAACCAACAAATTACTGGACTACGGATTCGGTCTTCAACACGGTAGCACCTCTCGGCAAATCCCTGGAAAGGTGGCTGTACAGAGCAGTGGCACGGATGGTCCGGGGAAAGCCGTATGCTGCTGCAACTCCCTCTTTCAAAGGGAGCGTTTGCTTTAAAGAACAATCATCTGAGGGAAGAGGGAGGAAATGGCGATAACGTCTCTCTCTTGTTCTGTCCTATGGGTCTGAACATGCTGCTACTGAAACCTTGCTGGGGCTGACCGCTGGAGGAGTGTCCTGCCGGCATCTGGGCTGATGCCATGAACATGTCTCCAGATTCAACTGTCCTGCCTGCTGAATGGGGAGAGGTGCACCCTTGGATCTACACTTAATTTTTGTGTCTAAAACAGGCTAAAGTACCCTGTCATGTACTTTGTCATGTAGTTTTTCAAGACTTCCATAAGTCAATCCAAATTCCCTATTTTATTTTTTCCTGATACATTGTTAAAATTGAAACTAATATGAGGCTACCCTAAAAAAACCATGTAAATCCCTTCTCTAAAATACTCATCTTTTCAGGAGCTGCTTCCAGGCCCACTTTTTGCATAATGATTGTACCTGGCATTTGTATTATTGTATTATTATCTTACCACTGCAATAAAATTTTTTAGAAAGCTAACAGCAAAAGCCACCTCTGCCTTCATTCTCCCCAGCGTTTTCCTGATGCAGAGACATGCTTAGTTTAAAGAAGCCAAGAATGAGCAAAGTGTAGTTTTCTGTAGAAATTATTTATGTATTTTACTGCCCCCCCAATGATATTTTTTTATGTTGTGTAAATTTACTTCCCCCTCTTCTCTGCCACCAAACCTCTGTGTGTTTGTCTCTTCTAGGTATGTCCTTTCTAACTACACACCAGGAAACTTGCCAGGGTGCTCTGTGGGGCTGAATGCATCCCTCCTGAGGAAATGGGGTGCCTGGTTAAGATTGGAGGCAGATGGATGCCCCTGAGGCTTTTGTCTGATGGCAGCAGCCAGGATTGGGGTGCTGCCTGCTTTCCTCATGCATAGTCCTGTGCCCTTGCTGCAGCTCGGACACTTGAGGAGCTGATGGACTTCAGTGGGGCATGGCCCTGGCTGAAGATGCTGGGTGTGTGTACACTGGGGAAGAGCTCTGACTGACATGTTGTCAGGAGTCAGTTGCAATGGGACAGCTTTAGAAAGCAAGACCCTGCTAGCCTACCTACGACAAAGCATTTATTCTGCTTTTCTGGAGAAAAAGCTACAGGGATGACCTCAGAAAACACTGAGAAAGACAGGCTGTGAACTTCCCGTGTTGGTGTGGTGTGAAACAGCAAAGGGGCCCGGCCCTCTGTCCCTGCACGCTTTCTGGAGAGGCTCTGCTGAGAGCTGCTGAGTGGCACCATCTTCCCTCTTCTCATCACCCTGATGTCCTTGCCTTGCTTAATATTAGTGCAACTTAGGGTTTGAGAAAAAGGTATTGATATAATATTTATAACATAAAATGATGGAAGTGGCCAGAGGCTTAGAAAAAGTACAGAGCACAGTAAGATGTGGAAAGGATGGGTTTTTGAGCTGAATATTTCTCTAATGACAAAGGAAATTAGGCAAGCAGTTTATATTGGAGAAGCAGAACCAAAAGGAAAGCTCTTAGCTTTCCCCTCTGCACATGCTGTTTCTCCAGAGAAGCTGTGGTGATCCTGCAAAATTTGACAAGGAGGGTGTAACAAGTTCTTCCCTATTTTCTGGAAATCCCACCCTCTTTCCACAGCTTATCTGAAGTTTCTATTTTGCACGTTGGTATTTGTGCAAAGTTTCCAGTGAGCCTTCTGTTTTCTGTTGCAACTTATCCTGCTAACTAAAGCCAGGATAGGTTTCTTTTACTTTGGAGCATAATATTTTCATGTGGCTACTGCCTGGTTGTTTTTTTGTTTGATTGATTGATTTTTCCTGAGATAGTTGAGAGGGTAAATAGAATGATTTTGCATTGTGTTTTTAAGGTTTAGAAAAGCATCCCAATTCGTTAAAGCACTTGGCTACCATAAAAACTGTTGTTTGAGCAGCTCCTTATGTGTCCATAGGGAAACAGAGAGGACCTGCAGTGCTGTACATCAGGCAGATGGACCCTGCTCCCAGTAGTGTTTTCACCTGTGCATCATTTAAAGATATTTTCAAGGCAAAAGCTGTGTAACTTCAACAGCTGATCATGGAAAGGATTATGTGTCTTTGTATGTTTGGTCAAAATATTCTCTAAATCTAGCTAACATAAGATGTTTTCAATAATAAAGAAGTGAAAGGAAAGCCGACAAATGTTGGTTAAAAATATGTAAATTATTGAATATTTTGAATGAGGCACACTTATAGTGTATACACATACAGTGCCCAACCCCTCCCACCCCCCACTTTGATGTCATCTAAAGCCTGAATTCTTAAACCTGTGATCTTTTTAAAGCCCCTAGGAGTTAGGGCAAGGGTCTGCAAATATGGATGTTTAGGTTTACAACCTGCTGAAGAGGAAGCCTAGTCTGGGGCCGGAGAATAAGGAAGTGTTAGAAGACCTGGCTGCCGATCCTGATTTTGTCAAAAACTCATTGTATGATCTTGCGTAAGGAATTTAGGGTTTCTTTGTGCTACAATTTCCCTTTCAGGGAAGGGGGAGGATGCAATAGTTTCACAGTAGTGCTGCTCTTTACCAGCTTTTCAGAAATTGTATCTTGGAAACCATAGAATATATTTAAAGATAATAAGATTAAATTATATTCCTTTTTGGTTCAGAGTCAATTCCTCACACCCAGTCAACAGAGCTACACACCTTCTATATTTGAAACAAAAATGGATATTGTCCAGAACTGTCATATTATTCTCCAGACTGGGATATTAAGAAATGAGAAACTTTTTTTTTCACATTAACTGCAGTATGAAAGGAATTGTTAAAAAGGATTTACACTGTGTGATTCTCTGCTTTGTTAGGTATTGAAGAAAAAAGGAAGTATGAATGTACAGCGAGAACACCTGCATTGGCTGTCTGGATTTGGCAGGGGAGGAAGTTGCTAAAATCCAAACAAAAAATAGTTTTAGTTCACAAATTTATTTTAGATTTAAGGATAATCAAGAGAAGAGGGCAATTCTTCCACAGTATAAAAGGCATGCAACTGTTTGTTAGGAATGCTAGAATATTCTTTCTTAATCTGAAATGCATTGATTTGGGCTTTTCTTAATTCCATGGTAATAAACCTTATGGTAGAGAGTAATTTCTTCACTGCTGAACTTGATGTGCTAATTTTTCCACTTAATCTTCTGCCACCCTTCATTTCCCTTCTGGCCTTCCTATCACTTCTGGTACATTTGCCCCTACCTTTGATGACCAAATTAGGATTCAGCTACCAAGAACTATTTAACAAAACTCAGGCAGATGCCTATAGTCTCCTCCTGGTTTGGGCTTTGGAATTCTGTTGGAAATGCTCAATTTAAGACTTCTTAGTCTATTCATACATACATTTTGCTGTCTTCCCACTCTAGCTTTTCCTCTTGTGTATTTCTACCCTTTCTGCTGACTAGAATGGTGAAAGTGCAGTTCAGTGCAGTGTAGTTGTGACCTGGGGAGAAGCTGCGTGCTCTGTGTGCATGAACTGCAGGGTCAGTTAGTGCTCTGTGTTCTTCAGCAGCTGGATTATTTTCACTTATTCAGGTTTTCTCTGGTTACTGCAGTAGAAATTCTCCCGCTGGGTACTATCATAACATCAGCTTTAGACCTTATAAAACTGGTTTGTGTCACAGCCACCTTGCATTTACAAAGGGATAGTGAGACAGATGTTTCCAAAGCAGAAGTAACCATTCTAATTTGTACCAATATTTAATGAGTCCAAAAAAACCCCTACATGGTGTATGTAAGTGCATTTCCCATGTGCATTTGCTAGACTATGCAAATAAAATGCTATATATATTCTTAGTGTAGAACTAAGTGACTGGATGCAATGCAAAAATAAAGAGTTTGTGAATGTTCCAGAGTTGGGCTTCTGAAGTGGGGAGGTGAACCATGTATGTGCTGTGCTAAAAAAACCAAGCACCAAAATTCATAAAAGAATGCTTCTGTTTTAGTGCCCACAAGTATGTCTTTGGCAAGTATTTACTCCTTCTTCTTTTTCTCCAACAAAATGGGGAATGAGCCAGTATTCTCTCCCATGGCTGTGCTCAGGAATCTCCCTAAGACGATAAAGGTACTTTTTTGTACAGCACAACTGTCAATGAAACAAAACCAGAGTATTTGGATCCAAATTTGAACTTTCCTTAATGTTAAGAGCTCTTTGGCTTTCTGTTTTAATTTATATGATGTGTTAAGGCTGTGGTATATTTACTCCTTTTCAATGCAACAGAAACACTATAAAGTAAAAGCTGTAGTAAAATAGATATTACTATGTCCTTTGAAACAAAATAAGGAGGAATAGAAAAAAAAGAAACCTGTCCTTTACTTTTAAGTGCATCATATTTACATGTTAAACTGCCTTCTCAATATTCATGCTGTTTTCCCAGGTTTTTTGGTGAAGTTTTTGTGCAGTGCTGGCAGGTGCAGAGGCTCTGACCAGCTGGTGAGGCTTTGCTGTGGGAGGCTCCTTGCACCCGCAGTGGGGAGAGACTCTGGGCTCCTCTGGGGCTCTGCTCTTGGTAGTAAGGAGCTTACAAAGGGCATTAACCCAGGCTGGTGGTGTACTTGTATCTAGGCTCTGTGAATTCTGGTGCATGCAAATAGAGGTTACTAGCTCAGGCTCAATTTTGCTGGGTATTCATAGGATGACATGGAGTTTATGGACTTGAAATTAGTCACTAAAATTTCTGAACAGAGATCAGGATTTTGTCCCCAGAAGCTTCAGCAGAGACCTGCAGAGTCCTCCTGGCCTGCATCATAGTTTTCCCTAGAAGATAGCTGAGAGCAACCTCAGGCAAAGAGTAGGTTCAAAATTAAAATTTAATCTGGCTGAACATTGAGTGGGAAACAAGAAGTGAAAACTGTCAACTGTGCCCAGATCCATTCAGATCACTTCTAGGGACAGTTTTGATACCGAATTATCCTTGTTATGCAAATTTCCTCACCAACCGGCTGGTTCCCAGTTATGCATGGGGAGAAGCGGTGGCCACATCTGCTTCCCGTTTTGCCGTTTTAGAGACGAGCCATCTGTTTGGCCTCATCCCGAACAGCCTGCTTGGTGCTGATTAACTTCCTCACCCCACCAGCCCCAGGCTCACTGTCTGCTGCAAGGTGTAGATTTTTTTTTCTTCTTTTTTTTTTTTTCTTCTCTAACTGCTTATAAACCAGAACCTTCACTTCTCTCCCAAGGGACAGGAAGGCGTTGGTTTGTGTGATTTGCAGTCACTGCCGGCGACAGCGGCAGCAGCAGCTGCCCTCTATCACTCACATGTTTCATACGTGTGGTTGGGACAGATAAAACCGGGAATTGTTCCATGTCCTGGGACGGGCTTTAAAGCAGCGAGATCTTGCCTTATATTAAAAAAAAAAAAAGTTGCAATGCTAAGTGCAGAAAAAGTCTCGCTTCAGTTAACAACTGCATTTAGCAAGAGTGGGGTTTCAGCCACTCTCGCTGCATCCTTTTTTTGTTCAAATGTGATGAACTCTTGCCATCTGAAGCCTGCCTTTGGATTTCCCACTCCCATCAATCCCATTTCTAGTAAAACTCTGCAAATTTTTGGCCTTGCTGTGTTCTGACTAGCCATCTTCTGGCTATTATGTCAGAATGTCAGAAGCACTGCATGTCTGCAGGTGCCAGTGAGTTTAATGAGAAATGCATGTTCAGCAGCTCTGAAAATTCAAAATCTGTGTAGCCAAAAAAAAAGAAGCATCAAACATTAAAATTGAGAAACTGGGATAATAGTCCTCCTATTGCCTTCCACAGATGAGGTCTGAGGGACTTTTTGTCTTTCATGTTGCATTTAGACCAGAATTTGTTCTCATACAGCATTTTCTTTCCAGGCAAAAAGCAGACTGTATTTCATGATGGTGGACACAACCTGTCTGGCCCATAGCAGGGAAAAATGCTCTGGAACTCTGACCCACAAGACAAGCAGGACCAGTTTTTTTTGGAAATCAAGCATTTTGGTTTTCCAGTTGCAACATTTTCAGCTTTCAAATTGCTGCTGCTGCTGAAACTTGAAGCTTTGACTGAAAACCTCTCCTTTATTTTTGGCCAAAACCAGTGCAATATCCTCATCATATTGGCAAAGACAGGAGCATTTCTAAACCTGTTTCCCCAAATAAGATATTGAGTGACTCCTCCTCACCTCAGAAAAAAATAGGAAATTGTTACATTATCAGATCTGCGCACTCCAGGCTGGGCTCCAAGTTCTCATTTTGATATCTACTACAAGAATCTTGTGTGTTTTAGTGTGTCAGTCTTGATTTCAAAGACTGACTGACTAGAGAATGTCGGTTGCTGAGCGCATGTTAATACTGTTTTGGTGTTTAGATGCTTATATATGGATTGGGAAGCCTGTTTGGGGACTCGAGGCTGAAAATACTCACCCCTGGTAGTCATACGTTTGTGTCTGTACAACAATTTGTATCTTGGCACCTGCAACAGTTTCTGATATAATTTAATCAAGCTATTGGAGTAGGAAAAAACATTACAACAATGATTTTAAGAAAGTATTTTAAATCCTATAGATAGATAGATATCCAGAATAGATTTTTTAGGTGTACATATTTGCATTTAAATCTGTAGATGTCTGTACCTCAGTCTAAAGATTTAAAAACATTGATTGGGAATCTTACATTTGGTCTATTTTGATTCTTATTACTATTATTATTTAACAGACCATATTTACATTGCAGAAGAGTCACCTGCCGAATAAATAGAAATTTGCAGTTCAGTTCCTTTATTGAGGACTAGCTATGATGGTGAAGAAAAGAATTAGGACATTAAAAGCTTTCTTCTTATAGAAAAGTAGTCATAGTTTATGATGAAACTGTATCACTGTAACAAGGAAAATTTAAATTTTGGGAACCTGTAAAAGAATAGATTGCAATGCCATTAACGTTTGTTGGTTTTGTGGTTTTTTTTTAAATCTCACTTTGTTCATAATAATACTGTTAGTTTTACAAATGGAAATATTTCTAAAACTTTATAAACAGTGCTTCTTCTAAGCAAAACAATGATTCTTGTTTGCATTAAATATGTGATGTGAAATTTACTGTGCTGGAAGCTGAAGGAAACAGGGACACCCGCAGAGAAATCACCTTTGTTATGGCAAATAGTAGAAATAATTTCTCAGTGTTTTATTTTGAATTACCATGACTCTACATGCAGAAGTAATTGTGTTCTGTAATGACTTTGGCTGGCTGGTGGGAAGGGAAGGGTAAGAGGAAAGGGAGCGACCTCCTCAAAGTCAGCTGCTCGCAGGAGCTGTGTGAGGTTTGTGGCCAGGGACACTCTGTGTAGGAGGTGGCTGATTTAGGACCCGATCTTCAGCCAGAGCTGGCTTAGCAAGGCTGCTTCACATAGCTGCTGAGCACAGGGTGGCTGGACACAGCTTAACTTTTTTTTTTGCCACAGAAGATGGGTTGCAAGGCCTGCAAGGATGAGCTCACCATGATGCAGGCTATAGGTGTGGCAGCAGAGCCTGAGGCCATGCACGATGCTCTCTCCCGGCCCATGGAGCTGTCTACCTACATCTCACCACACATTGCCCTCCCCCCGCCCCGAGCTGTCTACCTGCATCTCACCATACATTGTCCCCTCCACACACGGTCATCTTCCCTCCCCTCTCCCCCCCAACACACAGAGGGCCTCCAGCTGTACTGAACAGCTTCTTCACCCACTAGGAGAGTGACAGAAATGTGCTGGGGTTTGGGGTTGTTGTTTGTTTTTTACCATGTTTTCTTGTCTTAAAAGATACATCTCACTTTGCAGACATAATTTAATAACATTTCCAATTTTTATGAAATTTGCTTTTTTTTTTTTTTTTAAATACAATGTTCTCAAAGAAAACTGAAGTTACAATATAAAAGTGTGTAAATACAACTTTTCTTTTAGAAAAGGCAGTGTCTGGGGAAGGGCTGGGAAGCAGTTATTTTTTAAAAACATAAACTTAAAGCCATTTTGATGTACACACACACAACATCCTATTTTCATGCCATCCTTGCATATTTTCATAAATAAAATTATTGAACCACTTGTTTCTAAACAAACTGAATATGATTTTGTGCAAAAAAAAAACCCCAAAAAAGCAAGAAAAAAAAAGACCCTTCGTGAACAGAGAATGCTGTTTGTTCCTGCCTTTAGACTATGCCCTCTGATACACTGTGTCTTAATATACTTATTTATACTACTGTACTGTTTAATATACAACATCAACATACTCTGTTATAGTATAAATAAGAAAGCTCTAGACCCAGGAAACAAACCCACTGTGATTGACAGTGCCTCGTCATGTCATATGAACCATTTTATATATATATATATATTTATTTACACACACACACACTCATACATGTATATAAAATAACAATGCTACACAAAGCCACAGATAGGGCATGTGCACGTTGACAAGAAAAGCAACATCGAAACTCACACACGTGCATGTGTGCACAAAGATGTGGCCAAGGCAGTGAAGCTACCCAGTAGTCAGAAATCACATTTAGAAGCTAAGTTCAAGGCAGTCTTAAACTCCACTGGAGCTGTGCTTGTTTACATGGTTAATGAACGTGGCTTTGTTTGTGTTGGGGTTGAGCAAAAGCAAAGGAACAAAACCACCTGAGTAAGTGTCTGTCCCCCTCCCAGTTATAGTTTGGGACTTCTTAAAATGAAGGGTTGTTAAAAAAAAAAAGGCATAGGTTATATATCTAAATCTAGCAAGAGCACGAAAGAGGTAAGAGCGCTAAAAGCAGAATGTTTCTGCGCAGCCAACATCTGACTTCACACAGGACATTGCAGCAGGGCTGGGAAATTACTTTATGCCTTCTTGATAGGTATCAATCAAAAGTGGAGTGGGGTAAGAACAGCTGAATGTAACCCTACCAGCTATGAAAAAAATGAACCCATTTCAACTTTATTTAAAAAAAAAGAAACTCATCACTGTAAGCTCCCTCCTTGAAAGTCCTCTTCAGGTTATTCCTGTACAAGATTTTTGTTAATACCTCGTTGTCAGGTACAGTGTATCTTGAAGCTGAATGTGTAGCAGGCATTGATAAAAAAAACAATTGAGGCATGAAAGTGGCCAACGAATCCTTGTGCTTACCACCTGCACAGTGTCTTGGGCTGGAAAGTAGTAAACAATAATATCTCTTAAGGCAATGGAGTTATAATGTGGGAGTAGAGGGGATCACCTTTGGGCCTGTAGTTTACATGACTCATTTTATGAGGGGTCATTTGCTATCCTGTAGGTACTAGCCTCAGCCTGTGGACATTCATACACAGCATTCTCATCTGATGACAGAGCTACTGAACAGGCTTTCATATGTACACTTTCAACATAAAAACACCTCTGTGCCCATGTGTCACATGAAGTGTCTTATAGTTGGCATGAAAAGCCAAGACTGTAAAAGCATATATTTGTAATCAATTAGTTCATCACTGTCTTTCCTCTAACTTCAGTGTTGTTGTTCCTGACTTAACACCTGCAAAAGTGAAAGCAGAAGAAGGAACTCTGTGTGCCTGTAACAGCATGTATATATAGGAAATGTGTATCAAATATAGCTGTACATACCAGGCCAAATTGGCTGAGGTACAAGTACTTATGGTTCCATTGAATCTCTTTTATAATAAATATATGTGCTTGCGTGCACTTGTGACTGGAGAACGTGTAACTGTACGACAAGACTGTCAATCTTCCTGGCTGTTTGACTGTGTTTATTGCAGAATATCTGCTTATTATGCTGAGTGGAAATATTAATACATTAAGTTAATAAGATGGGCTATTTTTATGAATGTTGCCCAGGAAGCATTGCAGCACCAATGACAGCTGCAAAATTTCTTTTTCACCCAGTCTTGAAGTATGAGGGTGTTCAGGGAGAGGAATGAACTAGTTGGAAGAGGAAGTTAAGTAGAAGCTTAAAAAAAGTATTTTTTTTATATCAGCTGTGTTTGGGGTTAAAACCTATTCATCGTAGAAGTTTTTACTCTAACTGAAGTTACAGTATCTATAGCAGAACCCACCATGGAGAAAGCTCTTGCTGGACTTTACTGCTGCCCTCTGCAAAGTGCTGCAGCCTCTGGTCTTCACTCAGCAAAACACCATTTTGTTAACCTTGAGGTTAGTTCCACTGAAGTAAGTGCAACATAAAGCACATAGTGAAATGATTTGTTGAATAGGAAGCCAGGGTTCTCAGCACCTTTGTCGGGCTTGGTCCCTCATTAAACAGCAAGTGCCAAGAAAACAGGAGAAGGCTACAAATTTTGACTGACTGGCTTAATACAGCCCAGTGCTTTAAAAATAATTAAGTGCTTTAAACACTTATAAGTAGAGCCACAAAATCTACAAGAGGACATCTTCTGTGCAAGCAAAATGGGATTTTTTTTCATATGTAAGAAAGGGACATTTGGTTATTTTCCGGGCAGTATAAAAAGATGAAAAATGTGCATAAAGAGACTTTCTCTACACATATTACTAGCTAGTGCTTTTCTCAACTGTACATCATACTTTTCTAAGTAACTAAAACTTAAAAAAAAAGAAAGAAAAATTAAATACATTGTAACTTGTTTATGCAGAGAGAGAAGGGGTTGCTTAACTAAAAGTGGGGTTTTATTGGATAGGGAGAGAAAACATTTATTCAAAGAAGAGCAAACAATACCCTTTTTCTATACATTAAATGCAATTCATACTTCACAGAATATATTACAAAGGTGTTTCTTCTATCTTTCACATGTCTGCTCACCTGCCTAGTGACACAAATAAGGCACGCTGCCATGTCAATACCAGCAGCACCCTTGCAGGTGGGAAACGTTCTACTTCTTATCGCCAAAGCAACTCCGAACCCTGTCCCACCCCAGCTGTCTGTGAAGTCATCTGTTATGGGGCCCTCCATCTTTAGTTGTGTTTGATCTTCCCAAAAGAGTCAAATAATTCCAGGAAGTCAAAAAGCATACATCTGGTGTAAGAGCCCTGTGCTCAGGGTGTTAAGAGAGAAAGCTTGGCTGCTCCTGCCTGCTGCATCCTTGTCCGCACAGTGCATCCTGCGCATTGTTAACACTTGTGGCAAAGGAGGTTTGCAAGAAGCATCGGTTGAGGGAAGGGCTTTCATCTACATGACTACAAAAGCTCCTACTTACATTACTAAAGATTTTTGGTAATCTAACATTTTCATAAAAACTTTAGTCCTCATTTTAGAAAACTGAGTTGCAATGTGTGCTGCCAAAAGGAAAAATTTTTTCTTGTGGGAGAAGACAGCTGAAATTTTGATTCTCTTGTTACTTTTACTGTCCAGATGACTTGTGCTTTGTTGCTGTCGTGGCTCATGCACCTCCAGTAACGCAGCTGTTGAGGCTAGACCTGTGCTGGAGGAGTTTTAGCTCATGTGGAAACGGTGCTCCCCTCGAGTTATGTGGGAAGAGAATTCATACCTGTCCTGGCTATGGTAGCCACACATGTTGCATTCAAAAGGATCGCGGAACCCGTGGCAGCCCATATGGATTGTATACATCACGTGATCCAAGAAAAGGACTCGACAGTGTTCGCACTTGTAAACTTTCACTTGCTCCCCATTGCTGCTGATCACTTTGAAAGCATCCTGGGAATTGTCAGTACCTGCCCTCAAGACATCATATTGCCTGTTTTCTTCTTTTATAGAGATGCCATTTCTTGCATGGGGACCTATGTGGTTTGTCAGGTAAATTAAACCACTGCGCTCCTCATTATTGCTCTCTGTATCTGTTGAGTCTTGGCAGCTGTTGCTGGGAGAGGCATCTCGTTCAGAGGAGACAGATTTGGCTTTGGAAAGCAGCAACAAATTTTCCACTGCACTGTCCTGAGCTGTATGGTTGGAACGAGCCTGATTGTCCCCAAGAGGTTTGTGGAGCTGATACATGGGGCTGATGACAGGCACCACCTCAGAACCACCAGGTGGTGTCTGGACAAGCGGACGCAAGGACTCTGCTCCCAGGTAACTGATGGCATTATTAATGGCCTGGTCTATCACATGAGTCTGCATTATCTCATTCTCCTTCTCATAGTTGGTGGTGGCATCATATGGAAGATCGGGAAGACATTTCTCACCTGCAGTGAAAAACAGTCAGCAGTTAGAGGGCTGATTTCTACATAATTAAGGAATCGATCATCATGGATTAATAAAATAGCAACATGGAAGAAAAGAGTTTATCAAATCCACCTCTGAAATTCACCTGAGGTATTCATAGTTCTCTAACATAAACGATCAGAAAAATGGTTGGTGGGTTTGTTTTAACCTGCAAAATAATTTGAGGTCTCTGGAAATGCAAATGGAAGAAAAGAGATTCTAGAAATAATTATATGTGGACTCATGGGAGCTACAGATTGAGAGCTTCATCCTCTCTTTCTCCTTTCTAACTGGACTCCCTCATCTGCTCCCTACAATGAACTGAGATGTATGCCTTTGTGGTTAGTGAAGACTGTACCAGCACAGCTACAGTGAGCTGGGCCTTCCTGCTTCAGACCATGAAACACATTATCAACATTTTTCCCTAAAATATTATAGTTTTTGTCTGGAAATTGTATGTTTCAATTTTAGACCCTCAGTTTCTTACAAATAACCCAAATCATCAACATGGCCATGTGGCATTTCAGAGAAAAATGGACAAAACCTTAACTTTTCATATTGCCACCTACCCCTGACATCTTGTTTTTTAAATAAGCCATGTTAGACACAATACCAGAAGTTACTCATGTTCCTAAAAATTTTGTGTCAAAATGTTATCATTTGCAGGAGCAGCCAAGAACAAAGAAAAATTTTTAAGTATATTTGTAGTTGTAGTTCCTGTGAGGTAAAAAGCCCTATACAGAGCAAGATTACTTGTTAATTGTAACTTCAACTCTGATTTGGGATGCCAAAAGTAAGAGGGAGATGCTCTTAATTTTTTAAAAATCAGATTGTACTAATGTATCTCTAGCTGGATACCCTAGCGTTGACCACTGATTTTCACTACAATTTCTCAGAATTCCTTGACAGATAGGACCAAGCAAAACACGGAAGGTAAAAGTCAGGACTGGAAGAAACTATTTAAATGCACAGATGCTGATTTTTTGAACCTGAACAGTCTTCTCAAACAGTGTAAACCATCAACTTTATTATTAGGGCCCTAATAAATTTGTGCAAACGCAAAGGGGTAAAAAATTCCCACAAGTTCTTAGGGACTATCAGTAACACATTGTGTACAGTCAAGATGGATTTTCTAGCTCAGGAAATTCATTGAATGTCGAAAACATCTCTATGAGGTGCTGTCACCATTTTCTAATCAACATGACATTCACTGGCAGGCTTTGGAAAGTCCTAATTTGTCTAAAAGAAATGCTAATAGGAGCACAGAAAATTTACCAGATCTGTAAATTAATTTATGAACAATTTCCCACTCAGTTTCTACTCAAAATGGCTATTCAAAGTCAGTGAAGAGTCCAGAAAACTTCTAGCATGACACTATTGCAATGATGGGGCTAAAGTGTAGAAAGTCCTGCTGTCTACATTTCCCACAAGATATGGTTTCATACTAGTTTGTCCATGCTCTGCAAGCAGAGAAAGAAACACTCTGAACATTGTGTAAGTTCCTATAAGGGATGTAGGGTACAGACACCTTTGAGCTGTGCTGCACAAGCTTCTACTTCCTCTTGTTTCCTTTCCCTATCATTCTGCCAATTTGAGCACCCTTCTAATGGGTTGCATTCTTTTTTTCTTCCAGATTTACCCTTTCTAATGCTGTAGTTCACAGGCAAAGTTGGAGGCTTAAGATTCAAAATAGGTGTAGTGAAAGGAGGAAAAAATGATGTAAAAATCGTTTATATCCCATGGGCACTGTATACCACTAAAAAGTGGGACTGGTCTTCATTATGCACAAAATTTTGGGCATCCAGAAGGCATGATTTTAACAGCTGGTAGTTGGACTGAGAGGATCAAGTGCTCATTTCTTTCCAAGTAGAGTGTCTGAAACAGACACAAATTAGAGGTAGGCAGGTATCATTTCTATATCTGGGAAATGCAGGTAATACTCACACTCATTAAAAGTAACAGCTCATTTCTGTGGTTATTAGAGCATAAGTAAATTAAGCTGCTAATGGTTTGCTGCACTTCAAGTTTTGCACTGCTCAGGCTTCTGCAGCAGGTACCTAAACAGTAAAAATGCAGTCAGTGCATGTGGGCACTTTCTTCTTATCATCTTTTTTTTGTTTGGTTTTGGTTTTAACGCCTCTCTTTTCTTTGCTGCCTATTGTCTTAACATAAGTATGTGTTAACCTCACCTGCAGTTCTCACTCTCTAGTTTGGATGGCCCAGTTCTGCTTTTGGGTCTGGTAGCTATTCCAGTTTGAAATACAGAGAGAATTTTACAGATAATTGGCTTAATTTGGTGAACAATCTCGTGGTGAGTAATCTCACTTTTGAAAGGTAATAAATTTAGCCTTGAGAAAAATGAGTGAAGCAGCAGACAGTTTTTCCCTTATGCAAAGGATGCCCTTTGTTCCTTCTCCCTGGAATTCAGCACAGGAATTGGGATGACGTGGTAATCTACAGGAGCAATAAACAAGTTTTATTACCCAAAAGCTCACCTGACCAGCTGGCACAACCTTGTGTTAATTAGGAATGTACCTATTACATGAAGCAGCAGGTGAGGATTCAAAAGGAAAGGATTTGGGGGCACTTTCTTGTCAGAAAACTTTGTCCGTTTGAAGGTTAGCAAATTTCCATAAATATCTGCTGTTAGTAGGTTGTCTTCCTACACTGTACCCTGATTAACCGACAGGAAACTCTGCCCTCCTAAACCTTGTAGTTAAACTGGTTGTCTTCACTGTTCCTCAAGGTGAAAAGAGAAAAGAAGAATGAAAATCTAGCCCACACCCACAGATATACCACAAGTAAGATACTTGCTAGTACTTTTTAAATTTTAACACTTCTGGTCTTCCTGGAGCTTTGACAGAATCAGTATTTTGCCTAACACAATCAGTTACTGGAGTGTCTAAATGAATCAGGTTTGCCTCACATAGCTGATACATATTGTTTGTAACTACCTCTATTACAGCTTTTGTCCTTTTATAAGCACAAGCACTTTCTATTCTTGACTACCTCCTGAAACTGTTGCCTTTGGACTTGAAAACAATCTTGGACTTTTCGTTTCAAGCCTTTCGTTGTGCCTCCTGGTGTAGCTGAGATTCCCCTTTTCTTGTCTTAGAAGTACCAATTTTCCTCTCACTCTTAAGAAGGTATATTTAGTATTTCTGCCCCATAAGCTGGATTTTTTTTCCTTGACTTTTGACTGAAGACCTTCTTAATGTGTGTTTTGCTTCAAAGACTTTATTTTTCTCTGATTGTCTCCAACAGAATAGTATTATAAATGAATGTGCAGAAAATTACAGAATAATCTAACTAGATACAAATATATGTTGTCCTCTGATCTCCTATGGTTTTATCCATTTAAGACTAACTCTACATAGCTGACAAAGTATTGTCCGTGGGTCTCTCGATTACAAAACTGATGTAACCACTACTTGGTGCAGGATTACCAAACAGAGCAATATAGGGGTAGCCTCCGTTTTTACAGGTGTAGCCTCCATTCTTCCATTGTTAAGACAAAATCTACAAGGTCCAAATGGGCATGAAGTTTTTGCATCATTTATAGAATGTACCCCAAAATCTTTTCATTTAGGTATTACTCTCAGATTTAGGTTTACTTATTTCAACAATCATTTTGGGCTGTAAAAGTATACAGACTTCACGAAGGAGTGAAGAATATTATCCTGCTTACGTTCAACTATTCACAAAAAAAATATGCCCAGATCTGGATGTCAACCAGGAAGTTAAAAAAATTGTGGTCAGATGCTTTCCCAATAGGAAATTTCTATTACCATCTTCAGGTTCTTAAGGCAACTTCAAGAGCCTGTCCAGATCGTGTAATGATCTGGTTTATAAGCAACAGAAAAAGATAGGAAAAAGACTTAAAATCGATCTCCAGGTGTGGAAAATTAAACACGTGGAAATGTATGATGGAGAAGTTTGGCTGTTTTGGTTTTTTTTATCCCAAACACATCACTGTATCTGCTTCTATAGAGACAGATAATGTTAATTTAGTAAAACAAGTAAAATCATAAAGCAAAACTAAAAATCCTTTGAGATGTTTTTAGGGTTTTGTGTTGTTTTATTTTTTAGGAGACAGCAAACGTTTAACTCTTACCAACAAATTTCTGAGGCATAGAGCTCTTACGTTTGGCGACGTTACTTGCTAGTCTATCCAGCACGAGGGATCTTTCTGACCCTATCTTGCACAGGTCTTCAGCCATTTCACTCTGGTTAGTTTCCTCTTTTATGACTGAAATCAAATGACATCAGAAGGGTTAGGCACACTTGTTCCATTTTAATGGAACCATTGTCTTCAGGTTATTGTTTCTCAGCTAATGTCTTTAGCTCCCAACCAGCTGGAAGGAGGAGCTCACCATTGCACAGGACAATTCTGACTCCTGGTAACAAAGCCCCTCATGCTGATTAATCTATGTACATCTTCAAGTTTCCCTTGTTTAGGGTACAAAAATGAGATTGCAAGTGCAAGGTGTCTGCCTGTATGTAACATAATCACTCCACCCTTGTTCTACAGCCACTCTGCATCTCTGTGAGTGAATGAGGTCCTAACATTATGCTGCACACAAAGCAGTTCATCTTTTCACCCTCCCGCTGTCACCCTCCACCGTCCCTCTGCACCTCTCCCAGTGGAACCACCTATATGGTCATTGCTTCTATAGCAGGAAAAATGGACAAACTTCTCAACTCCAGCAGTAGAAGATGTATTTGGAAGCTACATGTATTTGCAACCCTTCTCCCATCCCTTTTTTTTCCCTAATAAATATTTCTATACTTCCTTGATACAATTTTATACTTTAAATGACAATTTCAGTTGTTAAACTCACATCTATAGTTGAGCACTGATTTCCTGTACTCAAATCTTTCCCAGCCTCCTGCTGCTGCTGAGACACTGCAGAATTAGAAGGTAGTGTAGCTGTGAGGCTCTAGGAAAGGGAGATCTTTTCCCTTTCACTACATTTTACTTCAGTACTTTCCTGCAGGTACAAAAGGGATGTATGAAAACGCACTATCAAAACAATGACTATGCAAAATGTATGGAGAGGTATTTCTGACTTCCAACATCTAAAGGAAAGGTGATATGCAACAAGATCATACCACAACTAGGTTTTGGTTTTTCTCTTTTCTTTTGGCAAGGAAGGTCAGAGAGAGGAGAGAAAGGGGTTAATATTACTTTTACCTGCTACTAGGATACAGGTATTTTTCCTGAACTTCTGAGTTGCTATTAAAGAGAAAAGCAAGAGATGATTTTTAGACTTTGATTCTGCACGCTATTTCAATTAGGTGCACCACTGCACTACATTTTGCCTTCTGTGCCTGCTGAGAATTTGTTTGACCACTGGATTTACTGGTTCACAGAAGCCATTACTCTGGTGCTTGGGTGTTTCTCAATAGTTGAGAACACGCTGTTCCTATGCAATGTTATTTTGGCAATGTACCACTGCCATAAAAGGATGATTGTGAAAGTTTCATTGTTCCTGAAAGATGTGGAATGAGCATCTGGTGGATAACTGGAAGGAGCAGGTGAAGCATTCTAGACAACAACACTCAGAAATATCAAACTGAAGTGTGCACAACTGGTTCTTGAGTCCCTGCTACAGCAGCACATACTGCAGTGATGGTGACAGCAACAGTGACAGTGACAGGGATTCTCATGGAATTATGCCCCAGCCCCATAAGACACTAAAGACTGTGCCAATGCAAAATATGAGAATTTAGACATGCAGATGCAGAAGAGTAAAGGACATTAATGGTAACTAGTCATCACTGAACAAACACACGCCAGCATCTTGTGCTGGCTAAGGCTTCAGATACCACTTCAGGAAGGGACTTACAGAGAATGTTTTAGAGCAGTCCATTCAACAGTGAAATACAAGATTGAATTTTTAGGTAAAAGTTGAAATGATCAAGAAATATCTGTTTATGTAATATATGTAATAACATTCCAGAAAGGGTAAATTATGTATTAAACTTCCAAACTTTTAAAACTATTAAAAAAAAAAAAGGTAAATTGAATTACGTACTAATTTCCAGCCTTTGCAACCAAAAGCCCCTGAAATTTGCTACCAACCTGATAACTATTTTTCTGTAATTTTGTGTCTATGAACTGAAAAAAAAAATCATTTTATCTTTCCAAATGAAAATCCACAGGTGACTGAAGAATTGTAATTGACCCTTTTTAAACTTTGTAAACTGTTTTGTCTGTTATTTTATATAGATCTGGTAAGGCTTCAGCACACTTCCACTCAAGTCAAATGAAAAAGTCCAAATAATAGCTTGAAGAGAAGAACTTCACATGGACAGTGAGATTCTAGTCCTCTAAAATTAGAGTTCTGCCATTAAATTCATCAAGTTCCCAATTTCATGTTGACTCTCCTTCTCTTAAAGAAAGCAAGCAAAATTCAAAATATAAATACAATCTCTTGCTCCCCTCCTTACTGCTCTTTGCTGGATATTTCCCTTGTTTAAGTACTTTCTCAATTATATATGTTAGACTTACAAGCTGATGGAAAACTTTTAACAGTTTAGGCCCTTTCAGCTGACTTTTTTCCTATGTATATTGAGCAAAATATTTAAAAAATGCTGTAAAAAGCAATCCCACTGTAGCAGAATGTCAAATCAGATAGTCTAGCAGATTTTTGTACCAACTTTTTTGATTTGGGAAAAAAAACCCCAACAAGGGATCTGAATTATGGCTCTAATAGCTCCATATCATATCCTGAAATATAAGAACAGTGGTTGTATAGCTACTTGTTTTTCTAGATATAATGTAGAATGCAGTAAAAATCCCAGGACTCACTTATTCTCAACTGTTTCATTGTGCATTTTCATCTACGAGTTTATAAGGGAAATAATGTGAACATGGCAAAATTATATGTTTGCAGTGAAGTAGAATAGATTAGAATGCAAAATACTAGGGAAAATGCAGGAGTGTTTCATTTTTTAGAAACATAAAGAATTGACTTATTGACTGAGTATGCTTTTTTTTAAGAGTGAAATCTGTGGCTGGATAAAAGTGTAAACCCTGAAGTTAATTCTCTATTTTTTTCTCTAATTTGCAAAAGCACTCCTATTATATCAAATATGGATTTATATGATACTTTCAGTATATGCAAGGAACAAGTAATTTTTCCAAAGCATTCATGAATCCCCCAAGTTTTCATCCCACTGAGATGTTAAATATTCAGTCCTAAGCCAATGTAAACTCTCCTGTCATGATCTGCTATAAACAAAAGCCCATCTCTTAGCCTGTATTATTTCTTATCAAAGTTTATGATTCCTGACACCAGGTTCATCTGGAAATTTTTGCTTACTAAGACTTCAGCAGTAGTTCAGCTGCTCATTCAGGCAGGTTTTCATGTTCTGCATGCAGGCATTCAAATCCATGTGCCAGACACTGAAAAATCAAACCCCAAACCAGAATATTTTCTTCTAATTCCCATCATCTCCTTGAAGAATAAGTATTGCTGCCTACTGTATATTACATTGCGCTTTTCTATTTATACATCCTCCAGCCCCTCAATAAAATTAGAAGGGGCGCTGCTCTAACATGCTGTCAGCCAGAAGCACTTCGGATATATCCACTGCTATCATTATGTGCATACACTTTACATTATTTGATAGCATGTAAAAACATATTCAGGTTCTGTCCAGAAATAAAATATTAAAAGAGGCATCATTGCAAACAGGTCAGAGAGAACTTTCCATTTCTGTCATTTGACAAACCAAACAGCATATACTAACAGGATCAAAAAGGTATGCAAGAAATGCAGCTTACTGGATGGGCTTAAATTCCACAACAGAAGCTGGATCTTATATTCTTTATCTAAAACTACATATGCAAGGGGATTTTGTATGGTTATTTACTGTGATCAATCCCTTATAGATCTTTATGATCATTGTTAAAAAAACATTAAAAAATCCAGACCCAAATAACTGCTTAAACTATTTCTAGGCACAGTTTTAGATTTGATTCTCACCAAGAAATGGACTTTACCTTTATCATAAAACCGGTCTTGCAGAGAAACACAACAGCTCCTCACAGTTTTCTTTTAAAGGAGGTTGGGAAGAAAGCTGTCATACATTATGAGCCTTTCTGGACTGTCTCAGTCAACCTGGCTAAATTAAATGCCTTTGGCTTCACGTCCTCTTGCTTGGAAGAGTGAGATCAAAGACAGATGGCTTACCCTTGTTAGATGAGTTGGCCCCAATGGTCAAATAAGCCCCTTAAGCTGTGCCTAGGAAGGACAGAAGATGCACAATGCAGAAGATTCTGCAGTCCTACCTAGAACACTGATATTAAGTCTTTATTAAGAATTCATCCATCCACAAGAGTGCAGTGCTATGGACTCCAAGCAAAAGGGAAAGGTGGTGAGATGATGTAGTCACACTGTCATGTGTTTTGCTACACATCTGAGTTTTACTTTTTGGCTTTTTGAGCTAAACAAAATAAGACAACAGCCAAATATTTATAAAATATAGAATAAATCTACATCCCATATCACACATGTTGGGGTGTGTTTGTGTCTCTCCAGTGCAAAAGATGCCACAAATGGTACTACTGCTGCTCTTGCACTCTGTTTTCTGTGTATGTGACAGGGCAGCATTAATCCCCGAATGGATGCATTTGTTACCTGAATAAAGGCTGCTTGAGATATTCATGGTCTGCAGGTAGTTATGACAGCGTTCTTTATGTTCTTCCAAAGAGCTGCGCTGCTTATAACTGCGACCACAGTATCCACACTTATGGGGTTTGCCAACTGGAGAAAACACAATTAATAGAGAAGTTCAGATGAGGTATTCAATAGCATATTAATAATGGTAAGAACAACAGGAAAAAAAGCCCACCACAAAAATAAACCCATGCTGTTGTGAGCTGCAGAAAGATTCTGTCAATTAAAAAAAAAAAGCCAAAGCTAATGGAAAACAAATTGCCTATCTTTACATCAACAGGCCAGTTCTGTGGGTGCTGCAAGCAGATTTCAGATGATTCACATCAGATGAGGACTGCGACATTAAATCTTCAAAACCAGCATCTGCACAAGTTCAAAACTGAGACACCTTCAAAGGTCTGAGAGCAATCACTTTAGTGCCCCACTCCCACAGAGGCTGCCAAGGGGGCAACCGCTGGCATAGGTAGAGACATTTGATCACGGCTGGATGTCAGTTCTGATGTAACCAGCTCAACCCTTTTCAGACAATGTTAGGTTTCTCATGTTTTCTGCTTCGGAAAATTCAAGAAAAACGGCATGACAAATGTTACACTAGTCCAGATATAGCTAGTTCCAAGAATTTTTCAGTAACAATGTGATTTCATGGACTTCTGGACCTGAATTTTCTGTCTAAGTGTGACAAGACTTTTGAATTTTATTCACAAATTCTCAGGTGAAAATCAAACCCAGACATCCAACTTGTTTTAAAATGTATTGATGTTAATTTGTCAATTGCAGGAACTAATCACATACATTGTCTCTTTAGTTATGGAATCCACAGTTTGACAAAAGTGTCTAGGTGTAATTTAATGTGTATATGAAAAGTTATATTTAAAATTGTGCAGCCATGAAAGTCAAAAACAACAAGGGAGATGGAGGCATAATGGTATTATAAAGATGTGCTTTCCCGAATCAGGCCAGGATCAAACAGAAGTGGAAATTATTTTGGACATCTGTGACCAACATTAGTGATTTTATTATTTAATGTGTGTACTAGAGAAGAATTTCCTTAGTTTTGTGCAACACAAAATGTCACTTCGAGAGCTCCTCTTCTGCCATCCAGAACTTGGTCTCAAAGCCAACCTTCACAAGTAAAGTTACCAGTGTCAGTTCCAGCAATGTGTTTTGGAGGTCTCCTATCCAAATAACAATTTGCATTTCCAGCTTAGCTTGGGAAACTAGATGCTTTTTTTAGCACTTTAAAAGTGCTAAATTGCCTTTGCTTCACAGAAGGTATGTGACTATGGCTTCTGTCAAACAAGGAGAGGTTTAGGGTAATGGAAAAGCGCAGCTATTCAAAAATATTTATTCAGATCTCCACATTGCTGTTGAGACAAAACACTGAAAAAGCCTAGCAGAGTGCTCTTTTTTTGAAAATTATTATCTTTCTCTCTCCCACCCTCTTCCTCCTCCCCACCCTTTCTCTTTCAAAGTACTTGTAATAACAAAGTGCAACAAACAATTTCTTCTAAATGCTGTAGGTGCTATTCACTCCAGTATTGACCACCAGCCTGGAGATTTTTGACGCTTCATGACTTAAAACCAACTGTATTAAGACCTTATATATATTATTATATATATTATATTAGGTATATTATTATATTTAGACCTTATATATATTATATTTAAACTACATATATTATCTCTATATGTGGATAACTGACATCCAAATCCTAAAACATTCATCAGCTTTGATTCATGTTTGTAGTTACATGAAATGGACTACTCACATGAGGCTTGTAATAGGAAACCCTAATACAGAAACTTTTAATTAGCCAAGTATGGGAAAAAACCCAGTTCTTCTGGTGAAGGGTCATGAGCGTGAGATGTGTTTAGTCATTTCTTTGCTGCTAAAACACTGTGGCCAGCTCACAGCTCAGTTAACCCCAACATGGGGCTAGTTGCCTCCTCAGGGTGATAAACCCTCTCCAGCTTGATGGCCATGAATGTCCCCATCTCCTCAAAGGGCGTGGAGCGCTCCTGTCTGGTCCTGCACTTTCACTTACCTGAGTGAGTCCTCAGGTGTCCTGTAAGGGCATCCCTGCGACGGCAGGCGTAGTTACACAGGTGACACTTGAAGGGCTTTTCACCCGAGTGCAACTTTATGTGGCGCAGAAGGTTGCCCTTCTGTGTGAAGGAGGCTCCACACTGATTGCACTGGAAAGGGCGTTCTCCTATGGGGAGAAGGAGAAAATACGTGAGAACAAAAAAATCTTACGTGGTAACAAGAGAAAGATTTCAGTGAGAAAGTTGTTTGCTCACTGCTGCTCTGTGACTTCCACCGGCTGCAGGTTTGATATAACATGAGGCTTTCAGACTAAACCTGCCAGTTTCTTAATGCTTCACTGGCTGGGTCAATTTGATCTGAAAATCTAATTTTTTTTTTCTAAATCAGAATGGCACATCACAATGCAAATTCAAACTCATTTAAATAAAGTGACTGCAACATTTTGTGTTGAAGAGCCACTCTTCCTGATCAGCAGTTTTGGAATAAACCAATATCCAATTTTGCATGTTGTGGCATTTGGTGGGGGTTTTAATGTGGCTTTTTTCAAAGGGTCTTTAAAATATGCCACTGAAGCAGCAAAATAAAAAGGAAACTCATTAAAAATGCATTTCAGGATCACAAGTTCATTTCAGCGTTACATTCTTATATTTAAATGAAAGGCACTTCATTATAACAGTTATAATAACTTCTTTTCATTTACATTTTCCCTGTATTTTCCCTTTCAATTTCTTCTCCATTACCTGTCTGTCCCTAAGCAGCCAAATCAGGAAAGAGACAGAGAGAGAGAGAGAGAGTAAAATCACATAAGTTAAGACAGTGCAAAGGAAGCCCTGTACTTCCATGTCAAAGTCCCAACTCTTGTCTAGGTAAGGTAGGAACGGAGAAGCTGCACAAATGGTTTCTGCTGGTCTACACTTTGGATGGACACAGGGAAGAACCTGAAGAGACACAGCCTTGATTTGTCTAAACTGGTGCCTTTATCAAGGAAACAAATCAAGTAGCCTTTGTTGTTTGCTTTTTAGCGCTGTTTAAAATGAATATGCTCGTTTATTCACTTAGCTATTTTTTTAAATTTAAGATAGATGAGGCCTTTTCTTAAGTCAGTGTGAAATAAATATGTTTCTAGTTGTACCAGATAGGAGTAAAGGAAAACTTAACATGAGAGCCACTCCTGCATGCCTGCCTCTCCGTAGCCCTCGACTAAGTCAAACCAGCCTTTGAGACTCATTTGCTGAATTCTGTTTCTCTTACACATAAATGTAATCTGCTATAGTAATTATAATGCATCAACAATATTAGAAACAGCCCAGAGATGACCTGTTCTTAGTTTTGATTTTCTTTATATAACAAGAATACTGAATTTAAAATGTCAGTGATGAAGTTTATATATATATATAAAAATACAAGTTAAACAGTTTATTTCTTCTCTCTCACTTAACAGGCATGTATTATTTTGCACATCTAGGACAAATTCCTATGTCCATAGGTGTGCATGTATGTGCAAAAGGATCATTTTTGACTTTTGGGTAATGCAATAGAACAGCTGAAAATCGATTAGCAGCACAATCCCAACCCCAAAATCTTCAAACTCTACCATCAGGGCTGGCAGCTTTAGCATTCAGCAAACAATAAAATGAATCTACTTTATGACAAGATATTTTCATTGATACAGCTCTAAGCAGGTCAGCAATGTCCCTGTCAAGCCAAATGAGCTCATTTTCTGTGTTCGTCAAGTAGCTGTATTCATCTAAACTGTATCTGCAACTGGTTCAGCTGGGGTGGCCCACAAAAATTCCAGCATGAGTCTTACAGGATTTTGCAATGTACTTCGTCAGCCATGCACAGTAGTTGTTAGGGGAAAAAGAAAATGGCTGAGTCTGTCTGCTTTACCTCTTAATCTTTGGGGCATTACTCAATGTGGAAGGTATTTTTCAGAAATGGACTGAAACAGTAATGAAGAAGTAAGTTTGTCATGGGGGACACAAATTCAGATGAAATGGTTAATTCTTACTAAACAGCTTTTCTGACATTGATTTCTGCTATTTTTACTCAGAGGAGCATAAGAGGAGGAAACGAGGATTGTAAAAATACTCCAGGAATTAAATGTAAAGCAAGTAAGAATGAAATGTATCTCCAGCCTACAGCTCTCGCAATTACAGGGCGAAATCTTGCACTGGGTGAAGAACACAGACGGATGGAGCATTTCAAATGAGACTGCTGCATAACAAATATTTCTACAGAACTCATAGTGGGAGCAAACGTAAGGGAACCTGCACTCACGCTGTTGTACAAGGGAAACAACACCCCCACCAAAGGACTCTCAAACTATATGTAGCTTGGTCAGCCCCTGGTCCTACATGCTGCAACTACCGGGGTGGAGAACTCCTGCCTTGTAAGCCCAGCAAAGCTCCCAGCCCTGCTGGGATGGAGGTGGTCACTGATGGAAGGTTACTGGGTGTGGCACTATCCCCCAAAATGGGGAAGGGACAGGACAGAAAGAAAAACATGCATCATGCATCTTTTGTTTAAACATTCAGCTTTGCGTGTTATTTTCTTGCCAGTTCTGAACAGCACATGTCTATCCTGGGCGGGTTTCACTGCAGGGTGTATAGCTATGGATGAATATGGGCTCAGGAGAAAAAACTGCAATGGGACCCTGAATGGAATCAACCACCATGGCAGTGATTTGCAAGCCTTAGTGGGAGCATGGGCCCTGCACAACTTATTCAGAAATGCATATTTATCATCTTAATGTAAATCTTCCTCATTTCTTAAGCAATATAATGACAAAATCACTGCATACTCAGAGACGTGCATAGCTCTCTTTCTTATCTTTTTTTTAATGCTCATTCTTCAATAGGCATTAATTTTCTAAACAAATTTGAGACATCCAGACCCAGGTAACAAGATGTAAGTGAAATAACTGGTGGCTCAAGTTAAAGGAATGTATACATAAAGAGTGAATATATGCCTATGCACATGCCTATGCACACACACGTATATGTGTATATATATATATACATATATGAGCACATATGTCACATATATAGATACAAACACCTATGTGCAAGCAAAGCCTGAATCTATACCGTGAGGTTTCAACACCAGGGAGAAGAAGGGGGTTTCTCTCACCTTTCTAGATCTTTTTCCTAAACACCAAGCAAGACAGCAGCAAGCTGGAGAAAATGAACCTACTGAAAGCCTTGGGAAAGGAGAGTGAGGAGAGTCTGTGAGTGGGATTCTCTCCGCAGAGGGGAGCAGCAGGCTGGGCATGGGGAAGCAGCCAGTGCTGTGCAGCCGCTTGCAGGCAGGAGGGGCAGGAGGATCAGGTGCTGCTCTGCATATCTGCGCTTGGCAGGTGTATTCATTAAAAGTAATTATGCCTTTTATCAGGTCAGGTAGTCATTTTAGTTTGGCACTTTAGTGTGCTAGAGTTTTGTTCACTTATCAAATATTTATTTAAGGAAACCTCAGTGCATATGTGGGTTTTACATGAATTAGCAGCAAAGTAATTAATTTGCGAGGCTTATTCCTTCACCGGGCATGTATTGAAATGGGCTTCGGCAGAGTCAGTTAGATGTCTGCAATACTATATCCCATTTCTACTTTAATTTTCACAGTGCAGCTGAAAGGAAAAGCAGTCACCACTGTTTCCCCCTGATGTCCCTTCAATTTAAACTACCAGCTCTGAGTTTCCACTCCCTTGCCAGCCTTGGAAAAACTGCCTGAGCTTACCCAAAGAGGCTGCTCAGGAGAGGAGCTGATTATGAGATGGGAGGGAAAGCAAAGGCTTTCCTTCCATGGAAGGACTCAGGGGCAGAACTTCACACCCTTTAGTTTTATTAAGTGTAAAAGAAGGGGGTCCTGCTGAGTGAAGTGCAGCTCATGGGGTGCTTCCACTGCAGGTTTTAACTAAAAAAGAGGGTCCTGTTGGCAAGGGGAGGGCTCTGCAAGGGGCAGAGAAGTCTCAGACTAACAGCTCTTGCGTGGTAGCACCCTGAGTACCCTTGGCAGGCACATGAGTCCCTCTGCCAGGCAGGGAGTTTGGGCAGCTGGAGGCCTGTGGCAGGGAAACCAATGAGGTGGTCTTCCAGGGATGCTGGGAACAGGCAGCCCAGCTCATCCTCCAGAGGCTTAGCCTGCTGGGCACCAACCAGTGCACCAAAAACAAAGGCAGCCCACCGCCTCCCTAAAATCAGATGTGCCCACACACAGGTCATTCAGCCCTGGTGCAAACACTGCCTCTGACCCTCAGGGACCCAAAACAGTTCCTCCAAAGCAGCAACAATGTACTTTTAATAAAATAGCAGCTTCCTTAAACAAGCACTAATACTATCTCTAAGTGCATCTTAAAATTTAACATTTTATTTCAATTACTACAGCACCACCTTCTAGCCCATGCGTCTGTTTAAACAGCCTCACATCCAAGTCATTTTCCATATGCGTTTTATGAGATTTTAAAAGATCACATGAAAGTTCAATCAAAAAAAAAAAGGAAACAATTGACCAACAAACACTTTATTACATCTAGGAGGTAGGCTGCAGTCTCCCTTCTGAGAACTAGTTGTGGCTTTTCCAATAAAGATATTTATCTGCTCTTCCCTGTTAGCGAGATTTATCATATTGAATTGAAGAGTACTTTGAAGTAGGCAATGTAACAGCATTGCTAACTTCACCAGCACTGCTTCTGAACATGGCTAATCCATGTTACACCAACAGGTCACACCCTTCCAGAGCTCGAGCAGCCACAGTGGCAATGACACATTAGCACTGGGGGCGATGGATAACACTTGGAGTCTTTTCAGGGATCCTCTCCATTAAACTCAGAAAACATTTTGCTAATCTTACTCCTTAGTAATTCTGGGGAAATCATTTAAGCACTATTGGGGGGATGCAGAGGAAGGAAGTATTTATGTGTTCAGTAGCATGACTATTTCAGTGCAATCTAACCACCGGACAGGTTATTCTTATCTTAAAAATATTTTTAATTTCCCTCTCATTTGAATATTCATGCAAAAATGCCAAATACTTTCTTTATTTATTTTCAAAAGAATGTAATTCAACAGTACAGTTCAGTTCTTCTCCTTTGACTATGGATGACCTTAGAGCTTAGACTGGAAACCTAATTTTTAGAGAGCTTATATCAGGTAAGCTGAGACTCACCCTGGTCTTTACTTCTTCGTTTCAGTCTCTTCATTTTTTGCACTCTTTGAGACTATTTAGAATTAGAAAATTGAGGCAAGAACATTCATAGTACTGTATAATGAAAAGCCATCCCTATGGAGCACAACATCTTTACACATCTCTTGTAGCATCCCAGCGGAAACCCTTTAGTACAGATTTGACCAGTGACAATACTTGGTTTTGCTTCATGAAACATTTGATATAAAATTAACCCCTCTTTTTACTAAGACTGCCAGTACAGTTCCATTAACATTTATTTTTCCAATCACTGATCCATAATGGGCTTTGTTGTTGGACATATTAGAATTGGGTCAATTTCAGAGTTAGCCACAGATGGGTTTTTCTTTGGCAATTCTTAGAAATTACACAAGACTAATTTACTAGGTCTTTTTTAATTTGAATTTTTCATGTAACTTCAAACCAAACAAATTGCACAATTTCTAGCCCAATAGATGGACTTCCATCAAGCAGAAATCTCAATTCCTGTGCTGTCTGAAATGATGTAACAAAATAACCGAGTTCCAAATGCCCACCAATGCTGCATTATCTTACAAGAGGGAACACGTGAATGATACAGAAAAGAAATCTTAGTTCCTAATACATGGCCAATTCTTGTCAACTAAAGGAAAAACTATGGCAGTCCTTACCAGTGTGGCTTCGTTTGTGAACCATGAGCACATTGGGACCGATGCAAATTATCCCACAGATATCACACTTTAGCTTTCCGTTAGGAAGTCGAATGCCTCCAACTCCTGACATAGCTTTGCTGCCTGGGCCATTGTGTGAGCCATTCATTTTCTCTCCCGAGGCATCAAGCATTCGTAAATCCTCCGCACATTCTTCCCCATTCATTTCACAGGCACGCCCATTCTCTTCATCACTCTGAGTCTCTATTTTAATATTACCGGCTGAAAAAAACAATACAGGATGCCACTCAGTTTTGTTACAGAATAAATATGGTGGCAAAGAAACAATCACATCAAAGGAGATAACTTCTAAACAGCATGTACAATATACCTAAATAACAAAAGCTACAAATATGACTATATCTCTATAGGGAATGAGATGAGTTTGTAACACATGGAGCAATGAACAGTGAATATCAGTAAGACAAATACAAGGCATCAGGGAGCTGGGAACTCACACAACATTATAAGTCTGTTCCTAGGTCAGTTTGAGATTCTTGCATTTATAATGTTCATTTTGACAATTCAGGCTAGTTGGAATGAAACTTAAAATGAATCCACTTCACGTGGATTTGCCTGAAACAATTGTGAAAGTAAGCAACTCATCAAAGACAATGGATGAAAATGAACTGAAAATGCAACATTCTCCACTTGGCAGAAGATCCCCAGGGTTGTACTGAATCCAAATATTTGGTTTGCAGTTCTATGGGGTAAGTAAGGACAATGGGAAAGGAAAGAGTACAAACATTGATAAAGAAACTAGGGTGGGGAAGGATGGAAGAAAGAATTTAAGATTAAGAACTAGCATTATAGTAAATTATAGGAGTGATAATTGTGTTTTCAGGACAGCAGGATTAGGATCGCTGAGTAAAAGGAGAGGATCTCTACAGCCATGAACTACTATTAAAAACCAGTCAAATCAACAAAAGTGGGAGGGAGAACTGTTTTGACTTTATTGGATAACTCTTTTGTGTTATAATCCCATAGGTGATAGTCGCTTGCAGCTAGAAAAAGAATTCAGGTATAAATCTGGCATAGCCTCACTATATGTAACTACATATAGGTTGGTAAATTTGATCTGATAGGAACACAGTAAATCTAAACGTTATGGAAAAGGGCCAAGATTCAGATCATTTAATGCCAGTATTCATTCCTCTTCTCTCCACGGGACTGTATGGACACTGTAGAATAAGTAATACTCTTTACAGCTATTTCTCTCTTTTCTAAGCTGATGATTTTGGTGAAAAAATAGTTCTTTATTAGGCTGAAAAAGACCATTTAATTGCCCCAAATCTTACTTTTCTTTCAGTGTAAAACCTTCAACCTTCACCCCACCCCAAAAAGGACAGCATCTACTCCAGCTGAGTACACAAGAGGTCTGTTTCACCCAATAAAGACCAATGTCTTTTCCGTTTGTGGAATGGTATTTTTATGGGAGCCTTGTAAGTAGTGGTTTAGCAATGACATAATTAAGTTATGGGCAATAATTACCTCAAGAGGTGAAAGACCTTGACATATATTTGAAATGGAAAGGTTTGACAAACTCTTCTCTGCTACACCCTGAAACCTACCAGGTGTCCCAGGAGGACTGCACGGATGTGACTGACTTGAATATCTGACTCAAAATCCTACTGGGAAACATATTCAGCAGAAAGGTGTTCACATTTCTGAACACTGCTTGACTGGACACCTTTTATAAAACCTACCAATCTAGGCATTTTAATGATTTTTAAAATATTGAATTTTTAATGGAAATCATATGCAAGACAGAATGAGTGCAAATCATAAATAGCATTTTTTCCTTATAAATGTATGCACTAAGAAGGGGAATAATTTAGAGATATGGAAGAAAAAAATCAATGACCAAATGGTGATTTACAAAGATGGTATAACTGGCTAAACAGAAGTGATCTACGCTATTCGGCAAATTTACTGGACTACAACCCCCTATTGCTGTTTTCACCATGGTGAACAGAAGCAATAGAACTGTTTGGCTTGAGCATATGACAGATTTTCCGTAATTCACACATTGTTTTTTTTTCTTAATTATAAAAATTATAGTAATCTGAATGCAAATATTTTTATACAAAACAATTATAAGCTGCCAGAGAGTTGGAGAATGTGGCTTTTGAAGTAGGCTCTATGTTAAGTTAAAACAATACACATGTGAAAGAAGCAAAAAGATCAGACTACTTAAGCCCTTCGGTAGCATATGCAGACAAACATATATTACTGAGAAGCAAAGTGACACAAATAAAAATTGTAAAGTAGGAACTAAATGGAAATGCTCTGTAGTGAGCTGAGTTTGCAGTATACTTACGGGAAAAAGATTTGGGAATTATTGCATGAAAGTCCCTAAAGCCTTCTGCCCCATATGCAGCTGCAATAAAGAAGGCAAACAGGATGCTGGTTTGTGGTACTGCTAGCAGTAAATGTAAAAGAAGATGACATTACTGTTATAAGAGAAATACCTAGGAGGAAGACAGAACTATCATCACAGAAGCAACACAAGCAGTTTAGGATGAAGCAGGAACAGCAGCAGGACAGTTGGCAGGGGAATCCTGACCTGCCCAGAACAATTCCCATTTTTAAAAATGACCATTTCTTCCAGAGCATCCAACAAGTTTTATCACGTTTTCTAAATGCATAGTCCCTCTTGGGTATTCCCCTTGCTCACAGGTTGACTCCTGCTGAAGTCAAGAGGAACTTTTGCTGAGGTGTCTCAAAAGGGTCAATGAGAGCAGAGGACCTAGCACAGCCACCTCCCTCTCCCAAGGAGACCACAGGCCTCTACAGTGCAAGCTTCCTCTTGGGATTTATTTTTTGTCAACATGCCCTTGTTGTGTGCCACAGATGCCTTCTTTATACATCCTTGTTCCTTGTCACTGCAGCTATAAAAAGTGAAGCTGCATTGTTTTCTACTCACGCTTGCTGGTCTTATGCAATGGAAGAAGAGGGAGTTCAATTATATATATATAAAATTGTGCATCTTGGCTTACTTTTTGTTTGTATTTCTAAGGCTTGTCCTCACAATGTATCTCCACAAAGGTAGCTGCACAAACACACTATACCTTGCATATTATGAGTAGCTACATACAAATTAACATGCCATGGGGCATGCTGATACAAGTAATGATGGAGTTCATTACTTGACACCAGCAATGATAGGGAAATTGATCCAGTCAATCTTCACTGAAACTCTCCACAGCTATGCCCCTGGACTGCTGCTTAATGAATGTCCCCATACAGATGAGGCTGAGCGGCCAGGATGCCCTTACAAACACATCCATTTGACTGAGCACCTCATGGCAGGGGTTTGGTTCAGGTGTGGAGCTCACTTTGTCAGTGAGAACTGAGGGATGGTGAGGCCACCTCCCTCACCCTGGGTCCTCATGGAGATTTTATAGGTCTAATTAACAAACAAAAATGTCTTCATGTTCAAACTTAGCACTTTTTGCAAAACTGTTTTCCAGATGAAAACTAAGGGGAAAAGCCCCACTGAAGTAAGAGACAAAACAGGAGAAGGAAATCAATCCAGTAGAAATACAAAGGACTTTTATGAAATCTGAATGAGAAATGGGAAGGCAGGTTATATACTTTATTTTCTGGAGACTTATGCTTAAAATAAAAAATAACTGTTTTCTAGTTCTTTTATGAGAGAGGTTCCTTTCCCTCCCTTGCTACAGTAGGGAAAATTACTCTTGGGGCAGTGATGATGGGACAAATAGCTGTGAATAAGACTTTTCAGATGCACTGATCAAGAACATACTGAGCATTTGTACAGGCTCAGCTGCTGTTGTACTCCCCAGTTACTCAACATAGTCTTTGTAGAAGTAATTTCTGTGGACATCCATCTCTACATACACATACATGCAGACATTAATTAGGTCTACAATTCATGGCAGTAATTTCTCATTGGCTTTTCTAACATGATTAAAATATTGCTCATTAATTTTAATCCAAACCAGGTGGTTTTTTGTGCAAGGACTGTGGAGTGCACCAGTGACACTGAAATGGCAGCTCTCCCCAGCTCCCTTTTTACCTACTCAGAGTGTGGAAAAGCTACCCAAAAGCAGAGCACTGGGTTGGTCTCTTATGCTCTCTGATGTTTAATGGGAGCTTCACTCAGGATTTTCTGAAGGGCATTTAACATTTATGTTACAAAGACTGTTCCCTATTTTATGGTTAAAGATGGATTATGCAAATCTTTGGAAAAAAAAAAAGGCATGTCAAAGGGGAAAGGAGTCAGGATATGATTTACCACTGAAGACCAGTGTAGCTAGCTCATCACGAGACTCAGGCTGTGAAGGCAGAATGGAGGCTGAGGTGACAGAGTCACACTTCCCTGGAAAGAGTTGAGCAATGTGCAGAGGGAAGGGAGGCATTTTGCAATGAGTGAGAGTCACTAGCAGGGAGAAAGGAGAAACCAAATGGACCTCCTGGGAAACAGGACATGGAGGGTGGCTTTTAAAGCACAGAGAAATAAGCAGCTTTTAAAAAAGGCATGTGAAGAACTAGTAATTTCTTTTCCAATGCCAATTTACCTTCTCTAATAGCTATGGGACTCTCTCCCAGATATAAAAACCCTTCAGTTTTGTGAGACTTTGGCACCGGCACAAATTTAAGTACCTGGGCCAACATTCCATTTGGAAGGAGGTATTCACCTCCCAAGTCATATTCTTCTCCAGCATGATTTTTAAAGAAGAAAAAAAGCATAAGACCTGGCTATTAAAGGAATTTAGAGGGCATCAGAGAAAGATAAGTCACACTGAAGCTTCTGGGGTATTTTAACAATAGAGTTTCCTAACTCCCTTTAATTTTTAATGGAATTTGAGCATCTTTAGAACTTTTATCCCAGTAGGTACAGAGCTGTATCTTGTGGCATACATTTGCCTTTAAAAAGTTATCCTTTAGCCCTTCTTTGAAAATAACCACAATAATCTGATTTTTGGCCAATTCAATGTCTTGCTCATACTTTGTAACCAACAGCAAAGACAAGACCTTTCTTCAGATTGCTTCAAATAATTTGGGTGCATGTATTTTTCTGTTTGAATGGCTCATTTGTTATTCCAAGACAAATCAGAAGTGTTAGCTAAAGTTTAAACAGTAACTTTGAAGTCCAACAAGAGTTTTTCATGAAGGCACTGTACTATTCAAGCAGCAGACAGATGAAGCTGCAACAATATTTGGCTGATTTGAACAGAGGGTTAGAATTGTTCTGGTGAGGAGGAGAAAACCTTTAACACCATCCTTTCTAGAAAAATATTAAAAAGTTGCTAAAAAGGTAGAATAGGATGAAAAAAGCCTGTCAGACAAAAATAAGTCACCTCAGCATGCCAACATGTGTCAACAAAAGCAGCCAGGATCTCTTCCTGTTTACATAAGTGCAAAACCCAGAAAACAGAATATTGCCAGCAATTCCACCTGCTATTTCTGAATGTATAAGGAGTCAGTATTCACTGAGTAGGCTCGACAGCAACAAAGACCAATTCTTTTACTTAAATTATGCTTCCATGAACAGTATCTTTCCCTTATGAGCTTCTGAAGTGACATGAAGAATCATGTAGGTGTAAGAAAGCGAACAAAAGGTCTTTGCAGAGCAATCACAACTAGTTATGCAATGGCCTCAGCCCTTCTTCAGTAAAATTCAGAAGACACAACACAACATAGGTGGGATTGTTTCAAAATAACTATTTTTTTAGCTATAGAAAGACCAGATGCATCCAAGTGCTATTAAAAATGACTGGTTTGCCCTCTCCTTTCTACCTATAGCCCTGCATTGCCCAGTTAATCCAGCACTTGTGGTGGCGGCATGTGTAAAACGCTGAGAGTTACAGGCAGCTCAGAATTGCCTAATAAATTAGAGCCTACAATGTAACTTAATTGCTATGGGCAAAAGGAACTTCTATTAAAACAGGAGCCAGCATTCACTGTTGGCAGGACAGGCTGACCACTCGCACAGCAGGAGGTGAGTGTCAGAGGACGGTGAGGCAGCCCAGTGACGTGGTGCTGGCACCTTATCGCTTCGCTCGAGAGAGCTGAAGTCTTTACCACAGGCTGCAACATGGCGAAGAAGGGGAAACAGATAAAAACAAAGGCTTTTGGATGAGAGGCTGTCAGCTGGCTTTTGAAAGGGAAACAAAAATAACAGAAAGAAGAGTAGTAGCAGGAACCACTGGGGCACACCTGCAGGTAGAGCAGACTGGTGCCGGCGGATAAGGAGATCCTCCCTGTGGGGTCTGCGCTGCCCCTCCTTTGGCTCCAAGCACCAATCAGCCCTTGGCAGCCAATTTCTTCCCTACTCTAATTTTGGCTTTCAATCAAATGCATATTATTCCAGAAACACAGGCGTCCCCAGATAAGCTATCTCCCGCAGGACAACCGGTGTGAGGAGCTCCACCCATGCCATCATGGCGACTGCCATTTCCTCCCACTGCTGGGTGCCTGGCTGCTGCCCCTGGGGAGGTGCCCACCATGCCAGGGCCCACCAGCACGCACGCCTTGGCCTCCACTGTGCTCACTGCACTGCAAAACACATCGACATGGTCTCCTGGGGAGTACAATGAGATCAAATTGTTGTTTGGGAATGCAAACAAGTGAACAAAACAACCTGCAAAGCATGTCCTCTCTAGGTACACAAAGTGGCTTTTGCTTCATGGTGTAGACTCCCAGTAACCTCCCATTAGTTACCTATGGGAATCCTCTAATGTACCAGTAAAGACGGTCAGGTTAAAGAGAGATTCAAGTAATGTCCCTGAAATCTACTTACACACTTGAGGCTAGGTGCTTTTGCTGTACCTTTCTAAATTTGCATTTCAGCAGGAAAATATCTGTAACCAAGACCAGGGCTGATCTAGTAGTTCAAATGTCTTTGTTGTGCTACTTGCTGGTACATTTTGAACTAGATCCAAGTTGCTTTTTCAAAGGATTGTTAACTATCTGGCTGCTTGATGTTCATCATCTGAATTACCAGTCACACTAAGTTTAAAAGGTGGGAGAAAGAGCATTATCAAGAGAAGCCATGCTAAACCTATTTCTCAAGCTTCATGTATATGTGTAACCCATGCTTCCTCAATACCAAGTGCTCTGCATCTTTTACTGGTTGCATGATGGAGAAGTTAAGGAAACTGCTGCAGGCTTGCTGGTAACAGACTTTATCAACACTTTTCTGTTTTGAGAAGTAAGGAGGGAAGATTTTCAAACGGGAGGGAAAGGTTCGCTGACAAATGATGGCAAGAACACAGCTTCTTATCCTCAATGTCTTTGTCTCTTCTGCTTCCATCAGATTTTTTTCATGTGGGCATTAAAGGATGAGGAAGTAGCAAAAGGGCATTTAGCAAGAAATTTGTAAAAAGCAAAGTAACCTCAAGTAACAATAAACAACAGTGTGGTAAAACCACATATATGTTTTGAAAACATTCCCATATATATGAATGTTAATACATGAAAACATTCCCAGCTCACATAGGTATATCTATGTCCATACACATATCTACGTGCTGAGTCTAGCACCTGTGAAGCTGTGTTCTCCACAAATGCTATAGGCACAAAGATTTCAGTTTATGCTCTTCCTCACACATCAAGTTACCCAAGTGAAGTAGAGCCTCAGAAATACGATAATCTAATGTTTATAAGGCATTCCCCTTCTCTAATCCTTCCACAAAGCATGCTTTGGTGAAATCCATGGGTGTTAACCTGCCTTCAACTAACACAAAAAAATTCTGGCTAAAATTCTGTCAATTGCCTGTGGCAGCCTTGGAGAACATGAGAAGAGTGTGCAGCTACAAAGATTAGTGCTTTGGAGGAGAGATTATGCTGGGATTTAACAGGGATACCAAGGAAGCTCCTCACAGATGGGAGAGTCAGGCAGGTTCATGTATGAAGCCATGTTGTCATGACTGGAAGTTCTTCTTACCCTGTTGCAAACCCAGGGGTTGCTGTGGGGATTCCTTGCCAAAGCAAAGGACTAAAAATGCCAAAATATGAATAAAGCACAGCTACACACTTAACGTGATCAGTTACGTACAAATGATGTGAACTGTAGTTAGAGGGGGAATTGTAAGCCTGCTTGACCAAGAGAAAACCTTGGGAAATCTGAACATGTACAGAGGATATTGATCAGATGTGTACCAGATAAAGACAGCAGCTGTTACCCTGCAGAAGACGGCTACCACTTGGGCACAATGAAGAGTCCCTGGGTCTGCAGTAGGAAGGGGAGGACACAGCTCCTAGTCTCCCCGTACAGCCAGTGCGGTGTGCGGAGGGGCCCAGGGACAGGCAGGGAGATGAACTGTTTTGTATATCACTTCAGCGCACCTAAATTTGCCTTGCTCTGAATGCAAAGTCAGCCTTTGCAAACCTCCCCATTTTCATGCTCCAGCTCAGTGAGCTGCTCACACCTCTTTAACTTTGTCCCTGGAGTGGCACAGAGCTACTCTGGCCCTCTCAAGTCCATGCATGTGAACATTTAATGTGCTGTGCTTTTGCTGTCAGCAAGACAGACACAGGGACTTTCTTTTATCAGGGACTGTTTGTCTACAATGATGATATCTTGAGTGCTCTTTCATGCAAGTGTCCATAGTTTCCCAGATGTCAAAGGTTCAGTAGATCTAAAATTAGACCAAGCAGCTGTGTTTAGGTTTGGGGAGGTGCCTATGGGTGCTGTGCTAAGGCTGTGCACTGTCAGTCTCCTCTTTAGAGAAGAGGTCAGAAGATGATATGGAGAGGAACCTAGCCAATTCAGCACTTGACGGGGAATACTTTATGATAATTTTTTTATCTTGTCTACTCAGAAAAAAAATTGCAGAGCAGAGTTTCTGTGTTGCCCTCATCAGACAAAGGAAAAAAACCCCAGAGATACTGAAAGTTTATTTTAGACTAAAGCAGATCAAATGTAGTCATCGCTTTATGAGTGATAAAGTAGATGGTCTCTCAGGACTGTGCAAAGAAGGTAATTCTGAGGTAGTCTGCTTTCAATCTCTTAATTCTGAGTGCTCCATTATTTTTCTAGAAGTATCCTTCCAAAGCTATTGAAATTTTTTCTTTTGGGGCTGTAGAAATATTGTCAGAAGGTTTTGCAATGTAAACTGCTGTTTACTGATTATGGTGTGGTCAACAGTCAAGTGAAAGGAAATCCCAATCTACATCTTCTGGGGAAGAGACGTAACTCATTCTACACAAATTGTAAAGAAATTATCTGGATTTGGATATACTAGATAGCTCCTGAGTAGAAAAATTTCAGGCCAAAATTATTTTCCACTGTGTATTGCAGTCAATGCTTTGCTACAGGGACCTGGAGTTCTTCTCAGGCAACCAGTCCTCTGTGCTGGAATGGTAAGAAACCCCAAATGGTGCCGGAAGACTCTCAAACACTCAGAGATCTGGATCATTCCGAAAGTCTACAAACTCATTTCAGTCCACATTTTTAAAAGACTTGTCTTTTCTCATATCCTTGACCATTTTTAATGGCTACTGTTTCCTTGCTTTTACCTCAGGAAAAGCAAGCTCTCCCATCTAACCTTAACCCTATTAGCAGTATGAGAATTCATCCCTGATGTTGGATGTCTCTTCTGTGAGGCATCCAACAATTGCAAAGTTGTATAGTTTCCTTGGGCCTTTGAACACAAGGCTAAGAAAGAAATGCAGTTTTTGCTAGCTTTCTGCAACAGCTGACTCAAAAAGAAGACGAGATTATTACAAAAACACCAGTTCCTCAGAAAGATGGAGGGAAAATATGACAGAAGTTCAGTATAAAGGATTATTAGTATGTATTACATCAGGATCAACATCCTAGCTGAACTTCCCAGCTCTGCTCTGCAGGCACACCCTTGGCTATGATTTGAAACTACTGAACTTAGGAGCCCTTATTCTTGTTCTGAAGGGTATCTCCAAAATAAGAGAGGAACCTTGCCACAGAAGGGAACTTCAAGCTGAGGCTTAGT
The DNA here is from genome assembly GCA_013401335.1 of Brachypteracias leptosomus. Lineage (NCBI taxonomy): Eukaryota > Metazoa > Chordata > Aves > Coraciiformes > Brachypteraciidae > Brachypteracias > Brachypteracias leptosomus. The sequence goes on along the minus strand of VYZX01002482.1, from coordinate 54,927 downwards.
TGGGTTTCTGGTGCAGGTATCATCATGCTTCCAGAGGAGAAAGGCCAATATGGCAATCTGATTAGGCACAGGTTCCTCAAACTCTGAAGAAATCTTCAGCAATGCTTAGGGGTGGTGAATGTAAAAGGGTCTTTTAAAATTATTTCACCACTCTCTTGAATGAGTAAAGTGACATTTGAAACCCACTGGAAACACAGTCAAGATCACAATCTTCAAACAGTCAGAATCACCATGCTGAGTATCACTATCTTATATCAAAATGCAACCGTTTTCTTAACATGGATAGATCAACAAAACACCCAAGCAAACATGTTCCTGGCAGAGTTTCAAAGGAAAAGGCTTTCAAAATAATAGTTGCTGAATTAAATTGTCTCCAACAGCACCACTCTAGACTAAATTGTCATGAGTAGCCCAAAACTGACTATTATGAACAGAAAAAACCTGTCTAACTCAGACCACAGAAACTTCCATCATGGCCTTCCTTTCTGGCTGAGGTATATAAAAAAAAAATAATCTAATGTGGTTTAACCAGCATTCAAATACTGCTTGAATTTCTCTAAACTCTTCTACTTATTTCAATATGCCTACAAATTATTTTAACATTTGTCCATCAACAAAATATTTTTACAAAAGCAACTGTATTGGGGCTCTCCAACTTCAGACACTAATGAAACTAGATTATCAAAAAACAGATCAGCCATGGAAACACTGATCACTAAGAAATTAGACCACTGTCTCAAGCTCCATATGTGAATTCTGGGCATCCAGTCACCTCTGAAAATCTGAATCACCCTCTGTTTAACATATACACAGACAGGCACTTGGTAGCTTCTCACAAACTCTGCTTGCCATAATCTGTAACTTGACCAGTGGAGAACTAGTTAATTAAAAAAAAAAAGTATTGGGATATTCTGAATTCAAAGCTCAGAGCCGGTTCAGGTATTGCTTCCCAATCTGCAGCAAAGGGAGACCATCAAACCTTTGTTTCACTGCAGCACCTCAACTACTGCAAGCAATTGCATGGCAGTGAAGAGCAATTTTGAAGTATCTAAATGATTAAGTGTCCTTGAATTTTTGTAGTATTCAGAATTTTAAGACAACCTGAGCTTCTCATGGGGGGTGGAGAAACAGCAAATCCACACTGAGAATGCTGTTGAACTCAAGTCCAATTGCAGCCATAGCTGAGAAACATCACAGCTTCCCCCTTGTTCAGCTTAACAGGAAACCTTTATCTACTGTTCCTTTAACTCCTTCCACAAACACACAGAGCAGTCTGGACATATTACCCGTTTCCTCCCAACCCACAGTTGTTTATCACCTTAGCATCTATCATGGCCTAGGAGTCTGAAGCAAGTCCCATGCCAGTTGCTATGATGTAAATTTAAATGAACAGTTGAAACAGGGACAGGTATCCTGGGAGGAATCCAGGGACGCTGCCCAGTTACGTAGGGACAAAGTCAGGAAGGCCAAGGCGCAGCTAGAGCTGAACTCAGCGAGGGATACAAAGAAAAACAAGAAGGGATTCTATAAGTATCTAAATCAGAAAAGGAAGATCAAAGGTGTCCCCCCCTTGGTGACAAACAACTGTGAATTAGTAACAACAGACGAGGAGAAGGCTGAGGTACTCAATAACTTTTTTGCCTCCGTTTTCACTGGCAACCACTCTCCTCACAGCCCTCAAGTTGGTGACCCACAGGACAAGGACCAGGTAGATAAAGTCCCTCCCACTGTAAGCAAGGACAAGATTCACGGCCACCTGAGGAACCTGAACATAAATAAGTCCATGGGACCTGATGAGGTGCATCCCAGGGTACTGAAGGAAATGGCTGATGCAGTTGCCAAGCCACTCTTCATAATATTTGAGAAGTCATGGCAGTCAGGAGAAGTTCCTAGTGACTGGAAAAGGGGTAACATCGTACCCATCTTTAAAAAGGGTAAAAAAGAAGACCCTGGGAACTACCGCCCTGTCAGCCTCACCTCTGTGCCTGGGAAGATCATGGAACAGATCCTCCTGGAGGATATGCTAAGGCACATGGAGGACAGGGAGGTAATCCTAGATAGTCAGCATGGCTTTACTAGGGGCAAGTCCTGCCTGACCAACCTAGTGGCCTTCTACAATGAAGTGGCTGCATCAGTCGACAAGGGTAGACCTATGGATGTCATCTCTCTGGACTTCTGCAAGGCCTTTGACAC